>OU015764.1:34284175-34449169 GCA_907173295.1 Fagus sylvatica | reverse complement strand
ACTAATAGGTGGATATTAATTGGTGGGGTAGATTATAGATATATTTCTTTTTCTACAATATATCATTCAATCACACAATAATTAAATTTCATTTGACTAATGGCATTCCAAAACAATCACTAATAGGTGGATATTAATTGGCGGGGTAGATTATAGATATATTTCATTTTCTATAATATATCATTCAATCACACTGTAATTAAATTTCATTTGACTAATGATATTCCAAAACAATCACTAATAGGTGGATATTAATTGGTGGGGTATTAATACGTGGATTCCAAAACAATCAGGATATTAATTGGTGGAATAACGGAAAAATGCTGATTCAATTAGGAGAAGGAGAAAATTTAAGAGGCCATTAAGAGAATGGGATGGATTAATCTAGATGAGAAAGAATTAAAATTGGAAAGAAATTTGGAATAGCGTGAATTTTTATGGAGATAGAGAGTTCAATGTGGCAGGATTTGGAGGAGCAAAAAAAGTTTCTCTCTACTTCGAGTTTTAGTTTAGATTGTAGATTGTAGATTCGATTGTACAACTTAACCAAGCAAAAATATTTCAAATATATCTAATTGTATAAAAATTAAAAAATCAAGTCAAACAAAATTTTATATGCAGCTAAATAGTATCAAAAATTGTAAAAAAAAAAAAAAAAAAAAAAAAAAAAAGCATTGTTGGTTGCAACAAATAGAGGACTACAACTTAACCAAGCAAAAATATTTCGAATATATCAAATTTTATAAAAATAAAAATAAATAAAATCAAACTAAATTTTATATGCAGTTAAATAGTATCAGAAATTGTAAAAAAAAAAAAATTATTGTTTGCAAAAAATAGAGGACTACAACTTAACCAAGCAAAAATACTTTGAATGTAAGATATACAATAAGTTATTGCTCTTTGCTCCGAGTTTTAATTTAGATTATAAATTATAGATATATTTCCTTTTCTACAATATATCATTCAATCACACTATAATTAAATTTCAGTTGACTAATGATATTCCAAAACAATCACTAATAGGTGGATATTAATTGGTGGGTTATTAATACGTGGAATCCAAAACAATGAGGATATTAATTGGTGGGGTGTTAATTGGTGGAATAACAAAAAAATGCTGATTCAATTAGGAGGAGGAGAAAATTTAAGAGGTCATTAAGGGAATGGGATGGATTAATTTAGAGAGTCTGATGTGGTAGGATTTGGAGGAGCCAAAAAAGTTTCTCTCTATTCCGGGTTTTAGTTTAGATTATAAATTATAGATTATAAATATATTTCCTTTTCTACAATATATCATTCAATCACACTATAATTAAATTTCATTTGACTAATGGCATTTCAAAACAATCACTAATAGGTGGATATTAATTGGTGGGGTAGATTATAGATATATTTCCTTTTCTACAATATATCATTCAATCACACTATAATTAAATTTCATTTAACTAATGGTATTCCAAAACAATCACTAATAGGTAGATATTAATTGGTGGGGTAGATTATAGATATATTTCCTTTTCTACAATATATCATTCAATCACACTATAATTAAATTTCATTTGACTAATGACATTCCAAAACAATCACTAATAGGTGGATATTAATTGGTAGGGTATTAATACGTGGATTCCAAAACAATCAAGATATTAATTGGTGGAATAACGGAAAAATGTTGATTCAATTAGGAGGAGGAGGAAATTTAAAAGGTCATTAATGGAATGGGATGGATTAATCTAGAGAGTCTGATGTGGCAGGATTTGGAGGAGTCAAAAAAGTTTCTCTCTACTCCGAGTTTTAGTTTATACTAATCGCAAACATGTGCGATGCACAGGAAAATTATTGAAAATAAAATATAAATTAATTTTGATTCCTTTTACTTCTTTTGTTGAAAGACAAGGTTTGGCTATAAACCAGTTTATAGCTCGTTTGCTACAACCCATTACGTGGCAGCTTATAAGACTATCCAGATGTATTATTTAAAGAAGTCACATGACTTATTAAATAGGTCATGTGACTAAAGTACACATAGATGATCTTATTAATTGTCACGTAGTGAGTTGTAGCAAGCTAGTAATAAACCAGTTTGTAGCCAAACTCTGTCCTTTGTTGAATTTTTTTTTTTCTTTTTGTAGTTCAAAATGTGGTAGGCAAGATCGATAAAGAGACTTAACGAATCGGATTTAGGATAGATCATACTTTTTTGTTTAAAAAAATAACTAAGAAAGTATTTACCATAGGATAATTAAAATTTAATATAATGTAATTTATCTTTCGGCATAAGTTGAATATAGTCCAATTTTTATAAAACACGATTCATGTTTATATTTACGATATGGATCATGTTTCCATTTAAAAATAAAATAAATGATACTTAAAATAAGAAGAAGGACAAATAAATACATTGACACATGATTATATAATCAAACCTAAATAATTTTCATAACTCATTTCAAGCTCACATGGTTTTATTATAACAAATCATCCATCTTTCTTCATTGCCAGCAACAAAATTAAATGAAATACATAAGAAAAAAAAAAACTCTAAAAATCTTGATGAAAATTGATAATTATGATTATTATTAAAAGATATTTATATTGTGTTTATATATGGAATATATTTTAGTATTAGACATTAATTATGATTGTGTTTTATATATGGAATAGTATATTCTTATATTAAAGAAAATATGATGTGTCAAAATTCTAATGGAAGGTTTTATAATAGAATAAAATTTAAATTCAATTAGAAAATATATATTAAAACAATTAGGTGTAAAATTGTGAGATTTCAAAGGCTTATGTGGCGTAACATGATGAGGTCAACCAAAAGTCAAAAAGCTTCGGTTTTACATTATAGTATAGATTAAAGTAAGGAATTTTTGTGGGTCCAATGCCTTATGGAATTACGTGGTTGTTAGCCTTTATGGAGTTTCTGTAGTCTAGCTTATAGGTAGAAGCCTACACATTTTTCTTTATTGCCCAATGTAAGGCATCGAAGTATAGAGATCGAGTAGTAATGCTTTGAAGTTTATCTAAAATTGACTGACTTCTATAAGATGGAGCAGATTTACTTATTTACTTCTTTTTCCGTAAGTGTTAGTTAGAGCATATATGTTGGGTACTAGTTAGAGATTGAGGTGAATTTTGATTTAGTGTTGATGCTTGCTGTTTGAGACACCCTTCAGCACATGGCTTGTTGTTATTTATAATCTTTAAGTTTTGATCTAGATTCTGACTTTTTTTCCCCATTTGCCTGGATGTCAGGTTTTTGAGTTGTTTTAAGAAGAACTGAGAGAGCATGGGTCGAGGAGTTAGCAACGGTGGAGGACAGAGTTCATTGGGCTATCTGTTTGGTAGTGGAGAGGCTCCTACGCCTGCCAAAAGTAATGCTGAAGCTGCTCCAAAAGAAAATGTTCCTGAGCAGCAACATCAACAACCAGTTGGCTGGACAGACATCTTGCTCGATTTGAAGTTTCATTTGTAATACCTGAGTACTTGTACCAACGAAAATTTATGGAAAAACACATCTAATAGTGAACATATAATCTGAGTTTTTTTTTATTAGTGAGGCAGACCCTAACCTGATGTGTAGTATAACAGGCTTAAACTTTCTGCAAAAAGTCATGCAAATGCACCATTTTGAAAGAGATCAATATACATACCATGACTGCTTTAAACAGCCTAATAGCTGCCACAGCAGCTTCTTTGTCAATTTTGATGATTTTTGAAGACTTGGAACTCCACAACAAGCGTGCAATTAGGCAAGCCTAACCCCCTTAACAGAATCCTTTGTTTTTATGGAGTTGACAAGTAAATGAATTGGATTACCAATTTAAGGATTAAAACTTCCAAGTTCCAACGGAACAATTTGTTAAAACTGATTGCCCCATTGTTGATATTGATACTGTAACAGAAATTTGAACAATGCTTCGTGGTTCACAGACATCGAGTTATAAGACTGTCCATACGATGTGCAAACAACAATAAAAAATAAATAAATAAGAACTGCATGAAAATCCATTGCCAAATAAAGTAATTTAAATGGCAATATTTGACTGTTTTTGCATTGAAAGCTCCTTTGGAAACATCATATACAAAGAGAAAGCTCAATGCCTCCACACTTCATCACTTCCAGTATACAGCGGTAACACGTCATAAGTTGATTGCAAAATGTAAGCAGTAGAGTGCAAAGTAATGCAATCTAGTGCCAGCCAGATTCCCCAAAAGCAATGAAGTAACCAGAGAGAGAATTAAGGTATGCAGTATGTGCTTCTTACACTAGGACACCTAGACAGGCTTTGTGGAAGGTACAAATTCAGAAGCCAAGATGTACGTAACCACTCTCGCAGATAAACATATGCTCATAAGGCTTCAAAATACCACTATGTCTCCAGCCAAGTGCAATCACACTCAATCCAAACTTCCATTATCAGAGCCTGATGCATACTCAAAAAGGAGTCAACGGGTTTTGGTAAAATGTGTGTGTGTGAAAGGATTCAGTGGGAGAGGAAGCAGAAATAGATATAAAAATGTGTACTCAAAACACAGTAAGAAACAATTATGCATTAATGTAACTTTGTGCTTGATAGTAACTGAGCTTTGTAACAAATGTTTAAGCATATGAAATAGGGAACTCTTGAATGAATTATCCAAACAAACCAATATATTACATAACATGACCCAGCAAGTTTACATTGTTTATATAAAACATGACAGCACTGCCTCGTCCAAATTACAAGTTCCACAAAAATCAATACACAATACTTCCATTTTGCAGATATGCAGGCATATATCAGTTACCACCACCACCGGCAGGTCCGCCACCAAAAAGATAGCCCAGAGAAGATCCACCACCAGGGGCAGAATGGAACTTAGTAGAGGGCCGATACTGCATCCAGGAAGAAAAAAATATCAATAAAAAAAATATCAATCTTTATCCTTTTTTTTGGTAAGTTCTTATGTTAACTTATTTACCTATTTATGGAGTGATCAATTTATATCCATTTTTCACTGGGCATATCTTTATCAATCCCAAAGAAACATACTTAGAATGTGGTAGACAAACAATTAAATCAATAATGAGCGTCAAGAAAAATAGCTTAATTGTAACATTAATAATATTCAGTTACCTACTACATAAGCCACACATTAGATAGTTCATATCACATACCTTCTATCAACTCCATAATATCCGCAAAAAACTTAACAAAAATGGTAAGGATATCTACTTTTGCAAAACTACGTCCATAAACATGATGTTCAATACTTGCTAAAAGAAAACATCATCTTGAACCTAAACTAATTATTACAGCTCATAAGATGAAATTCTTTAAATCTATATCCTAATAACAACTTGCCAATTTTTTTCATGGGTACGGAGTATTCATGCTGCAAATGACATAACTCATAAATATAATCAACCTTCATGAAAACAAAGATAAATCAGAGATAAACAAAGTCCTTCAAGTATGATTCACTGTATGATACACAAGCTGAGACTATATATACATATTGGAAAATGAAATATCATGTGCTCTTCCAATTTACTATGGACACCAGCAGGAATCTGCTTGGTAACATCTACTGGTTCAGAAGCAGCAGGAGCAGGTTTGGAGGCAGGCACATTATTCACAGCCTGCACTTCTTTTGGAGCAGCTTCAGCATTACTTTTGGCAGGCGCAGGAGCCTCTCCACTACCAAACAGATAGCCCAATGAACTCTGTCTTGGTAACAAGCATTTTTGACAATCCTCAGTCATCAACAACAACCTCAACACGAATTTCAATCTCAAAACACACACACAGAGCAATGTTATCATTAAAATTCCCCAAAACAGAACAGTCATAAACCCTAACATTCAATTTTGTAATTTCCCTACAAGATTAACACTTCAAAAACAAGTATCAGAAACTATACGTACCTCTTCTCCCTTCAAAAAACCTTGTCTGTGAATTCTTTGAGGGAGGTTGTCACGGAGGCGGCCGGTGGCTGCGAGGGGGACTGAAATCGGGCGGTGCAGCGGAGATAGGGGCACAGCGGTGCCAGCATGCGAAGATGGGCCCCGAAGTACCGGTGAGATGAGGGAGGTGACGATCGAGTGAGCCGGTGAGGTGAGAGAAAGAGTGAGGGAGCAAGAGAAAAAACTACCGTTTGGGGGATTTCCGACGAGGTGAGAACCCGATCTCTTCGGCACCAGCGAGGGGGGAACGATTTTGCCGGCTTACAAGCTTCAGGGATGGATGAGAGAAAGAGAGAGAGAGAAAGAGAGGAGTTTTGAGAGAAACTGAAGAGATGGGGAGGAGAGAGAGAGAAGGGTTTTGAATTTTTTTTGTACTGGCTCGCTCATTCCACGCGCGGGTTTTGAAATTTTTTAAGGGTAAACTTGTCTTTTTAACTTTTGGTAAGCTGTCAATCTTTGAAACCGTTGGATTAAATGGACGGCTGAGATCTATCGAATTGCAGCCCTACAATACTTTTGGTATTGCCTGCGATCTGGATCCATAAATTGTCATATAGCTTGAATTATACAACAATCATTTTCATTGGGCTTTTGCCTATATTCTTAGAGTTTGTAACCGTGTAGCTCACAACATGGCCTATTGGGCTTTGAAATGTGCATCCAGGGATCCCTGATAATCTATTTTCTTCTCTTTTGGACGATTAATCAGGAGGGAGATCAAGGGAAGGGGAATCCACTGGCCTTGTTCTTTTCTTCTGTTTGCTTGTTCTAATGAATATTATTCACACCTCCAAAAAGAAAAAGAAAAAACAGAATAATTTTCAGCGAAAAGAGAAGAATATGATTGTTGTTGATATTTTGATCCTATTCTAGTACAAACAGTCGCTGTATGCCTGTATGGCACTAAGTTTTGGGTCAAATCCTAGCAGTGGGAATTAATTACTTTTGTCCCCATTTTTTCTTAAACCAAACCTCAGTCCTACTCAAGGTCTATTTATTTAGTATTTTGAGGGCCCTGTCGTAGGTAAGGTAGGGAAAAGAATACAAAACCCACCTATATTTTTTCTTTTTCATAAATCAATTACTATCTTACAATTTTTAAGACATTTTTGTACATTTAGGATATTTTGCTTATGTAATAGAGGGTCTTGGGGTCCTTTTCAAATTTTGGGTGTAGATGCCTTAGGCCTAGTCATTGCGCCGCAAGGTTGGAGCTTTAGACTATTTGGGGTTCAAAGTGAAAACTTTAAATAGAGTCTTTATTTTTTTGACAAAAAAAAAAAAGTAGGCATTTTTAATTATTGACTTTCCATACAATATTGTGTAAAGAATGTCCTACTTATATATTAAAGGGGGGAAAGACAATTCCACTTCCTAATTCATACATGAAAGAGAGGAGACAAACTCATTTATCCATGTAATGTGAGACTTGGACTTTAACACTATAAATATAACTTCTTCTTTTTTAGATACTTTTTTAAATTGAGTTATGGGGCACTTCTTTTTTATAAACCCTAGGGTCTTTTTCTATTGTTTTTTTTACCTTGTTTTTTTCAATGAATTTTTTTTGGTAGTTGGGATGAGATGTAAAGTGATCGTTAACTTGGTTTGCATTAAAGCTCCAACCGGCTCCAGATAGATCTCCTATGTTGGAGACGTAACTGGTTACTTAACAGAGTGCATTTGGCCCGACATTTTGGTGGAGACAAAGATCTTGCTAGCTAGCTGCTATAGGAGGCTAACACCAGATTACTCTTATTGGAGTTTTATAGATATGACTCTAATACCATGTGTAGAGAGAGCAAATTAGATTGATATTCATCTCATAAAATTGTACATTACAGAGTTTTTATAGGAAAACTTAACAGAATTCTCTATTACAATTATAACAAGATTAGGTTACTTAACCTGTAAGAGTACACAAACTTACAAATTATTAGATTTTACAATAATTAAAGCTTGAACCCTAAGAGATACACGTTGAGCCCATGATAGATTTAACAAGGAAAAAGCCACAGCAATTGGAAGTTTGTTCCTTACAAATTATTATGTTTTACAATAATTAAAGTGAACCATAAGGATATATACCGTTGAACCATGATAGATTTAACATTTAAAAGCCACAGCAATGAAGTTTGTTCCTTACAAATTATTAATTTTACAATAATTAAAGCTTGAACCCTAAGAGATACACGTTGAACCCATGATAGATTTAAAAAGGAAAAAGCACAGCAATTGGAAGTTTGTTCTTATAAATTATTAGATTTTATAATTAAAGCTTGAACCCTAGAGATAAATAGATTTAACAAGGAAAAAGCACAGCAATGAATTAATATGTTCCTTGTGGGACCAGCCATGTGATTACTTAAATTCTTCAAATGTCACAGTCTTCATAGTTTTGCATGAATCCAAACATATTTATGAACTGTGATGGAGCCAGGTAGAATAGGAACTATAACGACAAATTATCCACAAAAAAAAAAAGGAACTATAACGACAAAAAGGTTTAAAATGACCAGTTGATTAGTCACTTCGTGGTGAGACAAGGTGTTCTGAAAGTGTGGGACTAAAAAGATAGACCCCTACTGCAACAGTGCAACTCATAGCCTTTACATATCTATAAGACTATCCGTGAACCAATTTTCCCCAATTTCAATGGCTAAATAACCCGTGACATTCAAACTGCGGCGTTTGAAGACAAAAATTACCACTCTTAATTATTTGTTTTGGAAAATGAAAACATGTCCTACGCGGCCATATAATTTGTTAGTTATTTGTTGGGAATCAGCCGCATGTTTTAACCTACGTGCGTTGGGGTTCAAATCTCACTATTATTGTACGGACATAACTTAATGGTAGGTAATCTTTGTGATCTATTACATTTAGGAGTTCAAAAGTTGTGAGTTCGAATAATAATAAATCACATTATTGTCTATATGTGTCCCATGCTATGTCAAATTTGGATTCAAATGAATCGGGACAATGATTGCACCTACGAATTTTTTTTTTTTTTTACTTATCAAAAAATTTGTTAGTTATTTGTTATGAGCCTTTGTAGTTTTTTTTTTTGTATAGTTTCAGAACTATAATTCCAAATTTCCAATACTTGATTTTATAGTCACCGTTTTTTAATATAACTTTTTGGAAAAATTGTATTTTCATCCTTTAACTATTGTGTCTATCTCAATTCTTATTTTTATAAAAAAATCTAGTAATGTCCTCTTTATGTATTGAAAATATACAAATAACCTTCATTATCTAATTTTATGTTAAATTCCAACAAAATTAATGAAATGTTTTTATGTATTTTGTCAATTTTTAGTCATAATACTCAAAATCTATCATTATATATTAATATACTATAAAAATATTTCATTATTTTAGTTTGGATTTAACATAAAATTAGATAGTGGGGTGATTTGCATATTTTTAATATATAAAAAGGGACATCGTTTGATTTTATAGATAAATAAGCAAATTGAGATGATCAAGTAAATATATAAAGGAAAAGTACAATTTGTCCAACCTTTCTGGTCATTCTGAAGGTGGTCGGTTATGATTTTTTGCTTTTTGAAAATTTCAGTTTCTTTTCTTTGTATATTGGTGCATGCATGCATGTGACATCAAGTAAATTGTGAATTATGCTTATGCTATATGGATTATAACTGGAATCCGAGTTGTCGTTTATTTTGTCTTTTAACTTTGTTTGATCACACAGAGAACAATGGACCACGCGGAGCTTGAGTTTTCGTTGACAACAACGGGTCGCGAGGTTTCACCCTCACTTTTGTTTGATGGGTTGGCACCATGTGACTAAAGAACCCACTTGTGCAACGTGTACTGTGGAGCCTTTGTTTTGGTTATGTAGACATTTTTTTGATAATATCATAATATGTACACATATATATACTCGAATCGCCATAATATTATGGAGCTTTCAAACAATAATGAAAATAGACGGCATTTACAATGTTGTCCGCATTATATATGAGTGTGATGTATATTCCTCATGTGCAATATATGTAAAACTGAAACGACGTGCAATATTGATTCCCTAGATGCATACTAAAAGAGAGTATAAAGTACAAATAATAAATTAACCATATGATAAAGAGATGATAATGATTCTTTCACATCATTTGAAAATTTAAGATATATATATATTTGTGGACGTAATTTGTAAATTGGTGAATATATATTCATAATACGTTATGTGTGGATCTAATACTATCATCTCTAGGTGATGTGTATGATGTTATTTAGGAGTGTGGGACAAACATCACCCGATAATAGAGTTTTTGCTTTCTACATTCACTCTGCTATTGTTTGCTTTTTTCTCCCGAAACCAGACTTTATAACATTGCTCGCTATTGTTGGCTTTCTGTTCGTTTGAGGAAACATAAATGGCCACTCTTTCAAATGATAACGTAGTGCATAATTTAATATAAATAAGGCTTGAAGAAATATTAGCAATGAATTTAATAAAAAAGTATACGGTTTACTTAACTTATTTAAGTTATATATGAACTTTTAAAATTTTATTTTATTCTTAAGAAAATTATTCAGTAGTCCAGGATTACAAATAAATACGTAGTCCCCCCTCTCACATAGTGGCAAATCTTAACATGAATTTAATTAGTGGGATCCACCATTCATGTGAGGGGGAATACACATTTAACTATAGAATAATCACTCTCATTTTTAGGTATGTGACAATTTGTCAATTTTGTCATACTTATTTTTTAAGTTCAATAAATCAATAAAAATAAATCCTTAAAAACGAGCATGCACTAACTAGATGCTTCTAACTTTGGAACAGTTAACTTGGCTAATTAATGACCATCTAATGTAATGTTATCAGAAGCCTTAGGTTATAGTCTCTTCTTTGACATTAGTTCCTTAAAAGTTAACACAGAATCTTGAAATTAAAAACACATCTATTTTGGTTAACTACTGCATGATTTATTGCATTCAATTCAATATGAGAACATGCCTAGAGAAACAACACATTACTCATGACTCATCCATTTCATTTTGCTGGTTTATGGATCTAAATATCTTTAAACAAGTTGAGGGAAACAACTACTTATTTTGCTGGAAAATCTCTTTAACTAATAAATGAGAAGATGGAAAAAAAAAATCAGATCTGCAAGATTTCTTGATAGTCATCATAGGGAAGGAAGATGCTAGAAGTTTCCTAGCTCGCTTAATTGGCCAGTTGGCCTTGATCGGACTTTTTCGTCTTATGCATGGATCATGATGGCTGCTACTATATAATGATTTTGCACCTCTCGTTTTAGCTTTAGGCACATGTTATAAATAAATTTATCATCTCCATTTTACTCAAAATTAATTAACCAGCAAAATAAAATGGTTCCTTAGTCTATGCATTCTCGAAGTAATTTTTTCAGTTTCTACCATTGTCATCGTTTAGTAAATGAGTTGGTCACATATACAATCATCGTCTACCAGCTGCTTCCTGAGGTGGCTTCTTGCCTACACGCAATGTATACAAAAAGTCCCAACGCATGCACGACTTTGACGTTGACAAAATATCTAATAATTAAATAGGTTAAAGGTCTCTGCTAAATTAATTGTGTTAAGAAAATGATTGCGACAAAAACCAAATAGCTTGCTGTATTAGGAAAAATATTAAATTTTTAAAACCCTTTAACCGTGTCTAATTTGCATCATCGTTATCACTCGCTATATCATAATCAAATCTAACTACAAAATTTACCAGAAAATGATTACCATCTCATATTAACTTTTCCCCTGAAGTTAATGAAGCCTAATGTATGTCTACATAGGCTATGCTGGTGGATTGCTATATCATTAGTCATTCAGCTTACCACCATGAAAATTCAAACAACTTCCTAGGGCACCAATTCATTTCTTGTTCACTGCAATTAATACTAGCTAGTACGTAACAATTGATATGGTATCTTGTGTAATCGGTAGATGTAATAATATCTTTTTTATAAGGGGTGGACTTCATTAAATGTGAGGTTTACTCGTATAAAAGTGATATTACATGTAACCGTTATATAAAATACATTTTCATAACAAAGGTGACGTTAATTTCACATCTTCATTGGTTGTGATAGTATTACTCTCTTAAACAAATTCAAGTATAATATAATAAGAGAAATTATATTTTTACTCCAACTTTTGTTATTTCCGTACTATTGGTGTGCAAATAACACCATCATATTGTAAAAACAAAAAACTGTGAGACAACAAATTATTCCCCGTGACTTTATTCAGTTGTATATATAATACAAGTTTCACAGGAAATTTTGACATTGAATCCAAATCTATAATAGTAATTAGCACCAAGTAAATTTACTAAAACAACCTCCTATCTATATATTTTATAGTCTGGCAATCGGAATCTATATATATTACAATTTTTTTTTGCCAGAATTATTTCCATGTTTACACCAATAAAATAAAATAAAATAAAAATTAAAAAAAACAGAAATCAAAATTCTTCAGATTGTCACTTGATTTGGACCCATATGCCCTCGCTAGGAATATCTTGATGAACCACATAGAGAAGATAATAGCCCGATGGTGCAAAAATTCCTGAACGGGGTGTTGTGACTTGAACTTCATAAGTTGATTTCCCAAGGTTTGTCACTTTTTCTGAACCAAGTACCAGCAGCCTTTGATTCATGGAGAAGGAGTGGGTAGTCAATGGCGGTGCCACCATTGTTACCGAGACCAAATTTTGTGCTAGTGTTGCTGTGACTGTAAACCGAACCACTAATTTTTGTGCATATCTAATCTTGGTTTGAGAAGCTGGTAACACAATTTCTGGACGCAAATTTGCAAATTGTGCATCCAAATAAGAAGGTAAAAACGCTTCTAACCTCAATTCTGTAGGGAAAGCCACATTAGCAAATTCGTAACCAATGTGAGGGTTGCTACCACCAACAAGAACACGACCATCACGAAGTAAAATTGCAGTGGAATGGTACATTCGAGGAATAGTGGTCGGGTTTTGCAACTCGAACCGTGAACCGAGCGCGTTATTGGGTCGGTAAATAACCGGATTCAGAACCGGTTTTTGCGCTGATTCCCAACCAGCTGTCCCTGAAGCCGCGCCGTTTATGATCAAAACGTTGCCGTTTGGAAGCAAAGTCATGTCACCCATGACTCTCGCTGTAGGCATTGTCTCAATGACCCACTGTGGATTCGGGTCGGTTATTTTAATCCGGGCACAAGTATTCAACGCAGTTACGAAATTACCCTTTGAGACCTGAGTAAAAGAACCTTTGGGAGCTCCACCACACACCAAAACCTCAGCTTCAACGAACTTTGATTGTAAATTCTTCAATGGAAGCAACACCGCCGAGCCAGTACTCGGATAACACCTCGGATCCCCACCTGGGATTGCCGGGTACGTCTTAACAATCTTGTTGTTTGTATAATCAAGCAAAACAGCTCGATTATTAGCGAAAACAAACAAATTGCCATCCACGTTAAGAAACACAAATGGGTACAAGTTGTTTTCAATGCCAGCATCATTGGTTTGAGCAAGGAATGGGAAATTGATCGTGTTAGTAGGACCATTAGTCTTGGGATAAAATTCATAGTTAAATTGTCTTCTCCCACCGATGATGATCTGGCGTCCATCTGGCAGAATATGATTGGTGGCGTACCATCTTCTAGCCGCTAGTCCGTTTTGTATTTCTTGCCAATCACATGTAGCGCAAGGCTTGAAAAGCCTAACTCTACGTTCACCGTCGTTGAATCCACCGGTTTGGACAAGAGTTCCGTCCGGCATTACAGAGCCAGAGGAGCACCAAACATCGGTTTGGACGAAAAGCGCTCGGAATGTATTAGACACGGTGTCGTATTCGGCTGAGTGAGCAGTACAGTCGACTTTCAAAGTAGTTTCGTTTGGGTCATGACGACATTCTCCGTTGGGTAATGAGAGATTTGATCTGCCAAAGTCAGTGCGGTCGAAAATAACGACACGGTCGTTGTTGAGTAGTTGCATGTGCATGGCTGTGATTCCTATGTTGTTTTGCAACAATCGCCACCGGCCACTGGCGGCGCCGGTAAGTGATGGTTGAGCAATGAGAAGGAGCTGACAGAAAATAAAGGAAAGAATCATAGTTGGTGTCATTGTTGCTTTTTGTTGTTGTGTTTTGTTGCTGTGTTTTTCTGAGGATGTCTTGCTTTTATAAACCCTTGTGAGGGGAAATAGACAAAGAGATATGTTCTCAGTTCCCACACGCATGTATGTACTCGCGTGGGCGGCCAAGTGAAAATAACAATTTTAGTCTTTTGAAAAAAAAATAATAATAAATTAATGATTTTAGAAATATTAGATGCTTTAGAAGAATGAGAACAATTTATTCTGGACACAAAATTTTGATTGTTGGCATGATTGTTCAAAGTTCAAACCACATGCAATTAGGTGGGTCAACACAGTTAAGTTTTGGATTTGGGTTCTGAAGAGAAACACGGGTTAAGTTGAAACATTTCTAGTAATGATAATATTAATTAATTTGAGTATTGGTGAAGTACTAATTTGTCTTTTCCCATTTTTATTATGGTCATTAATTAAGTAATTTGGGCAGTAGAATAGACTTTAGGAATTAGTTTGCCACTTATTAAATGTAGCACACTGGTTTACACTTTACAAGAGTCGATCTTTGTTTTTAATGCTAAGATATACATGTATGACTTCATCTATATATGTGTCATTATTGAGTTACATTTGGTGGTTCGACAGGCATTGTTCTTTTCAAGTCTCAATCAATGTAGAGGCAAATTGTAAAAATAATCAATTTTAGATTTGAGAAGAGTTCAAAGGTAGAAATTCTTGTGATGACTTTTATGCTTTGAAAGGGGCACTATTACTATTCATAAAATCGAAATGTATCTCAACTCTTAAGCATTTTTTTTAAAAATACCGATCCAAATGAGAGGGAAAAAATGGAAATTTGGAATTGTTAGCTCATGCTTGATGAAACTAAAATTAATTTCGGTGGTACAAACTACAAACACAGTGACCACCAAATAAGATGCGATTTGATGATAAGGTTCGCTGGTAGAAGTCTTTTTCTTTCATTTAAGTGCTTTTATTCTCATCTATAATGAAGCACAAAGGATTGGGACCCGATCCTAAATGCCCGTGGAGGTCCATCTTTATAGGTTAATGATTTGGGAATAGCTAGCTTAATGCCCTTCACGCGTCTGAGTTTAGGAAGCTTGATTGGGAGCACGTGCAACTTTGCAATAAAAAAGAGGCTTTGTGCAGAGGCTATAAAGAGAGAGCTGTTCTCACTAATATCTAAACAGCTTTTTCATCACTCTTTCCGTGTCTTTTATTTTTTAAATTAAGTACTCTTTCTGTGTCTTGATAGATTCTTCTCATCTTCTGTATAGTCGGTGAACTTCTTTTTTTTTTCTTTTTCTTTGGTATTTTATTATTATTATTATTGAATTTTTGAGAATGACAGACAGGTTATGAGCTATAATAAGCTAGGAGTTTTGTCATAGTTCTTCTGTTGGTGTTTGGGGTCGGTCATTTTTATTTGTTTCTAGAATGGATGTACTTGCAATTTATGTCTTTGTTTCACATTGCTTGTGATTGACTAGATTCTATTCGAGGGATAATTAAGTACTTAAATAGTTATATTTATCCTTAAAATAGTCTTTGTGGTTTAGCTCTTTCATTTGGATCGTAAAATTCCTTTTCTATTTGTCCATTTTCTCCATAGATGTGGTCATTTTTTATTTTTTGGAAGAGAGTGAGAGCATGTAAAAATGAAAATAAATAAATGTTACTTCAATTAGATTAGGGTGGTGGGCCATAGTTAATTCCTTAACCCAATTGTATATAGGGGGCTTTGGGGCCCAACCTTGACCCAGTAGTTGGATTTGGAGCACCCAATAACATATTCAACCTGAGACCACATCAAGGAACATGTAAGTCTAAGACTCGATTGCGTTCCAATGTAAATAAATGATGAGATACGCAGGATCAAGAAAAAGGAAGAAAAAAAACAGATGTTGAGAATTGAGATAAAAAGAAAAATGTGAATGTTTTGGCCCCCGTCTTTTGTGTTTGTTTGTAATGAGGACCTTGTTGGGTTTGTTTCTTCCTTTTAATATACTTCTTTTACTGAGCCAAAAAAAAGAAAAATGTGAAATTTTTTTTTTTTTAGTGACAATAATAAATCGAGAAACAAATCATAGATTGTAATAAACAGTTTTGGTAAAAAGTTTAACACACACACAAAAAAAAAAGTATTATTTATAGGTACAGTGAGTCAGTAAATGGTGATAGGTTTATCATTAAAAAATTTCCATTTTCTTTTATTTGTCGATGATTATAGGTCATTACCAAGCCTAAATTAAGTGCTAAATTTCATAGGAGGAATCTCATATTATAAACTTGTAACTAGTAATTACTTAATTATTTATTGGTATTCCTTTTTTCTTTTTTCTTTTTTTTCTTTTAGAACTTTATAAATGGTTCTATCAATATAATTTAGTTAAAGCATCTATTATTCTATTCATGTCTCTTTTGATGGAGGAAAGCTCCATTAAGTATATGTATTTAAGTAGATATGTAATTGACGTGGGATTACTTAACAAATTTATCTATTCCTCCGTTATCAAAAAAAAAAAAATTATCTATTCCTCGAATTTTGTGCTAATTGATGAACTAGGAAGAGGACACTCGAGTATAGGCTGTTTTCATGTCTGAAATAAATATGCCACTGAATGTGGCTTCAGATTTTGGGAACAAAAATAAGGAAGACAGGAACAAAATTGTTCCTGATCATAGATGACTATAAAGGAAAATTCCGTAAAAACTAACAACTCATAATTAAGTGTTCGAGCAAATTGACCCCACTATCACTGTCAGTGACTATTCTCTCTCTGACTCTCTCCCTCCTTTCTTAGCCCACCCTTGTCCCACAGAAAGTATGGGATTAGGTGTAGACCTATTCGTTACCAACAAGTTAACTCGATTCGAATCTATCCGTTACCAACAAGTTAACTCGATTCGAATCTAAGTATTTTCATATGTTGCAATTGGTTTTCTCCCATTAATAAATTTAAACTTATTATTGGAAAAAATATGATCCATGTTAGGCACGCAATTGATTATTAATGTGAATAACTATTCGATCTTTTAAATATATTATTTTCTTTTATCTATATTGGTTACATATTACAAATTATTACTTTCAATTGAGGAATCATTATTCTAGCAGTTGTAATAGTCATTTCTTAATGTGCATAATAACTCTAAAAATTAATATATTAAAAAAAAAAAAAACACAAATTCTTATTCATAATATATATATTATATATATATATAAAAAGTTTTGTTCCAATTTTACAATCAAACATCAAATATGGATTCTTATTCTTAACATATTTATTTATTGTGCCCCGAAGTTTGACTAAAAAAAAAATAATGCACAAAGATTAAAATAAAGCTGAACAATCATATAAAAAATAAAATAAAGATAAACCGATGATTCCAGTTAATTTGATTTAAAAATTGACTTACCAATAAGTTGTCAAAGAAAAACTGATATGAATTCCATGAGATTAAAAATTGAGTTATGTTTAATTTTATGATCATATTTATTGATTTTGTAAAATATACATGTGAATTTTATTTTATTCCTTATAATTCCTATTCAACAAAGCTTACACATGAAGAAAATGAGCTTTGGTTTGGCTGTAAAATATTCCTCTTAGGTGTGTTCTATAAAGGCTGGCTCAATTCTCTTTCTTTCGATGCCTTCCAATCACAAGCTGGAAAGAAACAGAGGCTCCAAATTAATTGTCAATGTCTTCACACAAAGTATTTTATTTTAATTTCAAGCATCTGAAAAATAAAACTTTTTTTCACAAGAAATTAAAAAAAAAAAGAAAAAAGAATGAGAAATCAACATTAAGATAAAGATGGGCTTTATTATATCTCACATTAAATATAGTTTAAATTGAATAAAGTCACAAGGTCAATTAATTTTATATCAAGTTGCGCCTACATATGATCAAACTTTGTTATGTTATATTTTATCAAAAAAAAAACTTTGTTATGTTATATGGTTAAGGAGCGTCCAGTAATAGCCACCTGATACGGTAGGTCGAGCATATTCTCATCACAATGATTGATCTAGCTGTTTTCAACCTTATCAGCTACACGTTGGAATGTCAAGGACGTGCAAAACACCAGAGGGCACGTCATTTAATAAAATAAATATTGTTTTAAGTCATTGAAGCTTATCTTATCAAAAAAAAAGAAGTCATTGAAGCTTATTTTTGCTAGAGCCATTGAAGCTTATGAGAATAACGTACACCATGAAATATTCAATGCATAAAAATCTTATAGTTTATCTAAGCTAAAAAAATAAAATAAAAAAAGAGATCTAGAATGTCAAGTTTGACTTGTACAAAGATTTTACGTCATTTTTATTATTATTGTGGAATTAATGTGTCAATCAAACAATTCCAATTGAGTGTATAATATAACAATAATTGGAATGATATGATAATATTACAGAAATAGATGATGGATCAGAAACATTATGATTAATCATAATTGAATGTCAAATAATTGAAGTCAGACCATGTAATTGATGAATTAACGCAATAATAAAATGAAGGATAGATGTCAGCCTTGTATTACAATTATCATGCTGATTTTTTTTTTTTTTTTTGGGTAATAAAAAAAAAAAAGACTTATAGGTCTAGTTATTGTCCCGATCCACTTGAACCTGAATTTGATATAACGTGGAGCATATCTGGGCAATAATGAGACTTACTATTATTCGAATCCATAATTTTCAAACTCACAGATATTATAGATCACGAAAATTTTCTACCATTAAATCATCTCGATAAACAATGATGGGATTCAAATCCTTGCACACGTTGTGAAAACAACCTCAAATCAATTGCTGAGTTCAAAAAGATAAAGAAAAAGGAAAATTTTGAACAGGAAGTCCACTACTACAAGCAATCTCTGAGGGCTAGACAAACAACAGGAGAAGGACAACTTTTTCGTACGGTTTAAACATTTTAAGCATTTCTTTGCTAAACCTTTACTTCAATATTTTGCTTCTTTTTTCTTTTTCTTTTTTTCAAACGCAGTGTTGGAACTTGGCACTTGGCACAACTCACATACACAGAATTTTGACAAAATTATTAAAATAGACGTTAAAAATAGTTTCAAAATAAGAAATGGTCTACATTTTTTGGTTTTCCATTGAAGATTGGTGCTTAAAGGATAGAGGGGAACTAGAAATTGATTTGGTTGTTACAACGTTTCTATCAAAAGCATCAAGGCTCAACTTGATGAAGTAAGGAGACTAGACAGGGCCACTCTTCAGAAGTCTTATCTTTGGCCCTTGGCGTATCTTGTTTGAATTCTGTATTAATAATATACATGGCTCCATTGAGCGTTAAGAGACTACAATTCAAAGCTTATTGTCCACAGAGTTTCGTCACGTGATAGATACCTTTAGGAAAAGACTGCAAGTTTGTTATGAGAACTACATAAAATAAGGATCAGGCAAATAAAAATTAAATATATTAGTATCCAGCAAATAAAAAAAAAAATAGTAATATGTTAGTTGAAGAATTTTATTGAATTTTTAAGTTGGTCTTTAAAATTTAAAACGTTACAATCAAATCTCAAAATAATTTTTAAAGCTTTTAATGTTATTAAAACAAAGGATGAAGTTTACTTTTTAAACCGATTTGGAGGAAAATTTATTCAATTATGGAGACTTAAATAATTATTTGCGTGCACTTTTTTTTTTTAATAGTTACGATAGCATTTAAATCCTATGGCGTCCGCTCATGATGGTTGCTTTTACCATCAGGCCAAGACAAAGACTTTACTAGTTGGGCTAACTGGAACCCACGCGTGCACTTTTAATTACAAGACATTTATAATAAGTTATATGAGTTGATTAAATAATATACGTACATGATTTTATAAATCACCATATAATAAGTTGGAGGTGATTCCTCCATATCAAAATAGAGGTCCAACAAAAATTGACAATTTAATATATATTTTATGTCATTGCTAATGTGAGCAGGTAACTTAGTTTAGAAATTAAGCTAACTGGTTTTGTATATCATATCATCGATTTATAAACAGAATTTTCCTCCCAATCGGTTTAGAGAAAATTTTCTCAAACCTTAATAGTCATATGGTTTGTTTTAATAATTTAAATAGTGGCATGAATTAATAAGTGGGTAGTCTGTAAATCACCACCTAATGGTTTAAGGAGATTCTTCCAATCTAGTTTGGAGAAAACTTTATCATTAATTTTTAATCCATTATATTCATATAGATTTAAAAACCATAAATATGAGAACCCATCATAGTCATTCTGTGCGTGTAATACCCTCACTTATTTATTAATAGTTACAAAATCCAATTATTAATTTATTATAGGTGACAATGGGTAATGTCATATCAATCTTAATAGTGTGGCTTTTCGTCCAAAAATGAAAATATTAAAAATAAATCAATCTTGATAGTGTGACGCCCAATTTATATTTTATAAACAAAATTTAGAGTTTCTTGTTCACATGGCTATGCCACATCCTATATTATATACATGCCATATCCATAAATATGGCATTCTCTAAGATTTTCTGTAATATATGGCGGAATTACTTGACTACGACTGTTTAAATTATTTGAGGATTTGTGCAACTTTTTTAAAATTTATAGAAAGAATTAGAACTGCATATATTTTAAAAAGGCTAAAATGGTTGTTTATCCAAAAAAAAAAAAACCAATGCTATGACTCATCCACCAAAAAAATATCTGATTTTCATATAATCTATAGAATACTTTAATGTCTATAGTTCAAGTGGGAACTCTTTACTACTTATTTTTTGTTTAAAAAAGATGAGTGCACAATCGGTCTGACTTTGGGTGTGCTCCTCAATAGTCACTAGTTCGAGTCTCCTCAGGACCACTTATCTAAAGCAAAACCTTGCGCCTATCATGGTACACATGCTAGTAGAGTGTTACGTGTCCCTCTGGGATTATTTGAGGTGTGCGTATCTATGGAACGTTGGCCCGGACACAAAAAAATAATAATAATAATAATAATAAATAGCCAGAGAAACGTATGGTAAGAAAGTAAAATGAACCTTCACATAAAGAGGCTTTTAGTAATATTCTCTCATTTAATTTTTCTTGTCTTTCTCTCAAGATGATCAAAAAGTTAATCCCATTGAAATAAAGCAAATTCTAGAAAACCCTCGAGAGCCCAATTGAATGATTGCGTCTGCCAATCTGTTACACTTAATTCAGCCGTGTACCAAAGTAGTGAAAGTATCAAAGTCAATGTGAGTGTTATTTTCAAAAACTCATCAAGACAACTTTTGTGAAAGTATCAAAGCCGTGTAAGCTTAACGAAACTCTTGTGGGACACAGTGATAGACGAAACAGTAGACTTAGATTAAGCTTAGCATAGAAGGAAGACTGAATTTAATTTAATTTCTTTAATTAATTTATTTATTTTAGGTAAGTAGAAGTGTAGAACTATAAATGTACTTAGAAAAGTAAGATTTTATACATAAACACACTTCAAGCACCTTGCTTGCTAAGCTGTAAAAACAGTAGAAGATCACTCTTTCGAATAAGTAGGATAATACTTCTAAGGATTTTTTTATTGAATTCATTAAAAAATTATGTACACAAGTTATATAAAAGTAGGGTCCTGTTAATGAGTGCCCTTAGGGCAATGGTTAAGGAAGCATTTAATGCTTCCACTTTATAGGAAGTAGTAAAATTTTAATATTAAAATAATACAAAAACAACTTTTAAGGGTATTTTAGTCTTTCTATTTATTATTTTAATATTAAAAATTCATTATTTCCCGTAAAGTGTAAGCATTTATTGCTCCTTAACCATTGCCCTAAGGGCACTGGTTAACAAAACCCATCAAAGTAATTCTTTTTGGTTACTTAAATATCAGTTGTATATAAGATTATGCACAAATCTTCACGTAACATAAAAACTATAAGTTAACATTTTAAACTATTTACATTCCAATTCAAAGGGTGTTATTACCTGGTAAACATATCTCTTCTAAAACTTATTATTATATTAATGCTAACCATACTTCTCGATAATCAGGTCTCTTTCAAATGCGTTCCTTTTGAAAATGTTGCAGTAAACGTGACCAAAAAGAAAACATTTAATTGATCCTGATGTAAACATCATAAAACTTTCCTAGAATCCCAAATGGATAATCTCTAATATTAGGCTAATAGGCTAGTTAGGTAAAAACAAGTCAGAATCCTTCTGCTGCTAAATTCTTCCTTAAAGCTCTTATTGTCAGCGAAGAACCAAAAATGGTAACGAGAAGTGAACAATTAGTCTTTGTCAAACTCCAGCTAAGCTTTATTGACCATTAGATGGCTAGCCGTCTGTTTAATGTTTATGGCTTTGAAGCATTCTTGACTATGACTTGACAAGCATTCTTTTTCATCTTTTACATGATTATATTATGCTTTTGTCTCCAGGTAGGAAGTTTACGAAGCTGAGAAACGCATTCTTTTTCATCTTTTACATGATTATATTATGCTTTTGTCTCCAGCTTAAGAACATTAGCATTGCTGCATTGGAGTAACCAAACGGTTGCTCCAGCTAAAATATGTTTTTAAGTCGTCAAAAAGAGGAAGCTGAATATATTTTATAAGCCTAAAAAAGCAGTCTACATTAGACTATCAATCTATTAGCCAAAATGTACTTTTATATAGTGTTGTTTATCTAAAAGTAGACTACATTATAGCTTAATAGTCTAAGTCGTCAAAAAGAAAGAAGCTGAATATATTTTATAAGCCTAAAAAAGCAGTCTACATTAGACTATCAATCTATTAGCCAAAATGTACTTAGACAACCTTATAAAGTGTTGTTTATGTATTCTCGAAATACATTCTCTAGTAGAAAATAGTGCGTTTGGTAAAATATTGAAATTATTTATAAGAAGTGATTATACACAAAGAAATTGTGTTTGGTTGGTATAGCTTAATAATATATTATTAGTTAATTATGAATTAACATTTTTTTTTTTAAATATCTCAATACAAGTAAAAATACATTTACTACCAATAGTAATTCGTTGTGATTTAAATTAATGTCTGGTTGGTACCTCATAATATTCTCTAAATGAGACATTTAGGGTTCAAATCCTTTTCCTCCAATTATCAAAAACATTATAGCTTAGTAAAACTATTACTTTATTACTATATTTTTTCAACAACTTGTTTTCTCTCATAACACCTCTCTCTTAGCTCCCCACCTCATCTCATCTCTCTTCTTCATTCGAATCATTGGGGTGGCGTCTGTTGGCGTTGGCGTGCAGTAGGCGATGGTCAAAGTTAACTATGGGTGGTGTCATTGGGTGTAGGTGGTAGGTGGAGCCAAGTTATTCATGCAGTGATCAAGTTAATTATGAGGTGGCCGGATGTGGCCATTGGGTGGCCGATCTAGGTCGTGGGTGGCTATCATTGGGTGTGGGTAGAGTTGAATTGGCTGTTGGGTGAGAGTTTATATAATTTATCCAAGCTTTTAATAAAAGAATAAGTAATTACATTTTGAACCATATGGTTTAGGAATCTAATAAATTAAACCTTAAAGTTTTAAAAAATAACAAATTAAACTAAAGTTTCAAAAGACAACAAATTAAACCACACTCCAATATGTTTGGACTTTGGAGTTTTAGATAGGCTGAGAGTTTAATTTGTTAATTTTAAAAGTCTAGGGTTTAATTTGTTGCTTTTAAAACTATGAGGTTAAATTGTTACACCCTTAAATTATAAGATTTAAATTGTAATTTTCCCTAAAAGAATAGTCACTTGGCAAAATTTAATATATGTATATATCGAATCAAATATGTAATTATACTGCCTAATTGCCTGCTCCATCTATAGAACTTACGAAAAAAATAGCCAAAAAATTACAGAAAACCATTGGCCAGCCCTAATTTAAGAGTAGCTAAAGAACAGTTTAGAGAACCAGAGCTAGGCCTAGCATAAATTTTCTGGATTTACGGGAAAGAGACTTGAAGGTCATTAAATTCATGATTCATTGACTCCCATGTATATGAGTAATGAGTGTAATAAAAAAAAATGTATATGAGTAATGAGAGCATCCAATATCATTTCACACCAATTGGGTACAAATATTTGAATCTGCTGCCATCAAAGAAGATGAAAAACCAAAAATGTAAGATGCCAGTTCTTAATATCCTGATAAGATCCAATACACTGAGTATCAAGTGAGTCAGTGACTAAGAAAAGGAAGACCACTCATATAATATCTTTAAAAATACAAATTCAGCTTCGTCAAATGTAGCTCTTTCCCCTTAAAACGACGTTTGTTTCTCTCTCTCTCTCTCTCTCTCTCCATATGCACCACAACAAACATAGCAGTATAGCCTTCCATATTTCACTATTATTCCTCTTGCCAAAAATCCACAGCTGAATTAGGCATTTCCCAACCAATACCAGAAGACTAATGACCACATTTTTCTAGTAATATTGCAATTAAGGAACAAATGTGCAACTGACTCCCCATGGTTCTTACACATATAACACAATCCATGATAATTATCCCCCTCTTCCCTCTTCCTGAGATTGTCTGTAGTTAAAATTTTCCCCAAAGCAGTACACCAAGAGAAGAAATTCATCCTCGGTAGCACTGTCCAAATGTTTTTTCACTTGATACCATTAAATATCAAGTGTGAGGAGGATAAAGTTCCCATAGAGCAACGGTTGTGTCTTCCGATGCAGAGGCCATTAGCTTACAATCAGTTGAGTATGAAACAGCGTTACACTGTAAAAGGGAGAAGTTATGCATTTTTATATAGGTAACCATAACAATCAACTATTCAACGGTACAAAGCTGAGAGAGAGAAGAAAGAATTGCAACTGAAGAATTAAAGGAAAGATAGATGAATCTGAGAACTAATTTCATTCTACAGCAGCAGAATCCTACCTTAACAAATAGGAGGAACCCCTCCCCACCCCCTCTCCTGTTGGACGGGGATTAATAAGAAAAAACAAATTCCCCATTTTCCTTGATTTTCTTCCCTTCTGTTCTTAACAAGAATTTATATCCATGGTGAAAGTAAAAAGGCTAATGCACCAAGGGCCATCTTATTGGCAACAATGTGTCAAAGATTAATGAACCAAGCAGCAAAGTGGGATGGCTTGTATTAGGCCTTGAATTTTATGAGGCAAAATCAGCACACATTTGAGCATATAGTTTCAAAATCAACACACAGCCTTTGTTGTGGTTATGCCAGGATCTTTCTAAAAAGCCTTTTTTTCTTGGCGGTAACTCATGGGAGGAGTCAGACGTGCCACTGAGCCAAGAAGCTCTTGGCCTAAAAAGCCTCTATGCCTTATTTATTACATGACTGGTCCAAGCAAAGGTTATGTAGAACTTGTCAAGTATGAATACAGATTTGTGAAGAAGAGACAAGAAGCTCCACTTGAAAATGATGCTCAAAACAAGAGAAGGAAAAAGAAAATTGACTTTTCGAGAACTTTTATCAACTAATCAATATAACTAGAATAAATAATATAGTGACTATAAAAAAAAAAAAAAAAAAATTAAAAAAAATTAAAAATATAGTGATTCAACTAAGTTTCCATTAAAATTGCAAGCTATATTAAAAAGAGGCACACACATATGTACCCAGTGGGTCATAAACCCACAACCTCACTATCCACACCATTTTATAACAAGAGGAAGTGCCATTTAACTAATTGAGCTTCGGCAAGCTATCCCTCATTGCTTGATATGAAGTATCAGGAGGGAACGGAATGCTAGACTTTTTGAGGGGTGTGAACGGACCATTTTTTACTTGGAACTGCAATTCCTTGGATCTTTGTTTGAATGGATGTCCACGTCTGGTCTATTTTCATTTTCTGGATCACTGTGATTTCAGAGCTTACTTTTTATGTACTTTTAGTATATGTCGTGTACTTGGTGCATTTCGCTATCAATAAAACTTATTACTTATATAAAAAAAACTAGTTGGCCCCAATGTAAAAGGACAATATTCAAAACAAGAAACATCACATTTGTATAAGTATGCATTTTCCAGGAAAGCATTGAATATCAAGAAACAAAATACAAGCCACAACTGAATTCAACTTTCTAATGTCAAAATAGAGAAATGGATTTTACACTTTTAAGGAAAAAATGAATGTTGTAATATTTTATCTCCTATACCAAAAATACGAAATCACATACCGTAGCATGGTGATATTTCAATATTGCTAGAGCATTTCCTTTGCGGTAATTATATATCCTTACTCTGCCAAAAAGTGAAAAGAGACCATTTAAGAAGCCTACATTATAATGTCAAGACAAAATAACTAAAGGTAGCTTTTGATAAATAATTTGCATAATACAATAATCACATTAAGCCTAAGTTTGTTTGCAAAACAACTGAAGAAAAGCAAAGAATGTGAATATGAGAAATTTATTATTATGTTCTTTTGACTTCTCAATAATGGACCTGGACCGAGCCAACTCCTGTTTTAGGCTCCAGTGGGGTTTTTGTTTTCTGAGTTTTCAAAGGATTATGCAAATTTTCATGGTTTCAGCAAGATCACTTAAACAGATCAAAATTTCCCAAAAAAGAATTTATTCCATTTCATTGATGTAAAATCTAAAGTCTGAAAACGTTTTTAGACAATTTATGACAATTCATCATCCACCTAGTTGAAAGGTGAAACTCTGCATATCTGCTCAGACAATCAAATATTTCAAAATTCACAGTCAAAAGCAGCTTTTGAGGAATCCTTTTAGGGACTCAGTTGAGATCAGAACTCATCAAAGTAACCAAAGAAGAAATATATCCATTGTCAAAATCATAAATATTTTAGAAAGTAATGACAAATATAATTGTTCAATCATAGACATTCAACTGAACTGATAAGAACCATTTCTTATTGGATAAACAATACCCCACAACTGATATGCTAGCATAACCCATTAAAATGAGAACGAAGACAATTACACAAGGGTAACCCATTCACTGCCGACCACGACCCTATATAACATATTAAATGAAAATTGTGTGATAGCTGATAAGTAATTTATATTTTACCCAAAGAGTAACTGACACTATGCAAGAATTCTACATGAAATCCCATTAATCTTTCAGGGGAAAAACATTGTTAGCAACCTGTGGTCCCAACCGGCAGTAGCAGCAATTTTGCAATCCGGTCTAATTGAGGTGCCAGCTATACCAGGTCGTTCCAAATTAATTTCTTTCTTGACCACACAAGAACCCTACATTATACAAGGCACGACATGACATGACATGACATAAGAACAGTTATTTCAAATGGCAGGAGGCAGCAAAAAGGTAAATCATCATTAAATAAAATATAACCATGAAGTCACCAAAATAAATAGATAAGTAAACTGGTAAAGAAACAGAAAAGAATGGAACATTAAAGTGATTAAACTGGTGAGTTTTGCATTCTTCAAAACCAGATGTGATCTCTAACAACTTATTAGTCACTTTCCCGCTTGTTGATTATTTTGCAACCACTGTTTTATATGATTGTTATCATTTCCTTTACATATTTGAATTTAAAATCACCCTATTTAAAGTTACTAGCTCTCAATGAAGTAGACCTCTTAGTACAAAACCAAAATAGTATACACCATTGATCTGTGAAAGCTTAAAACTAAGTTGAAAACTAATGGATGTTCTACCAATTTGTCATTATATATTAACAAATTATATACCCTCGAGGTCCTAGATCATAATCCAAATATGAGCAGCAGACTTAGGGGAATGGAAAAGAACAAAAATTTTTAAAAGAAGAAAAGAAGGGGGGGGGGGGGGGGGGGGGTACACTCATGTTTGGAAGTTTGGAGGGAGATGAGAGTAAAGGGGAAGGAATGGTTACCCTTCCCCTCGTTTGGATGTTTTAAAAATTAAGTCGGGGGAAGGGGAATAGATATCTCTCCCCTTTGCTTTGATTTTTTAAAAATTAAGTAGGGGAGTAGAGAGGAGAGGAATTGTTCTTATATTTGATAATTATGACCCTCACTTGCTAATGTTAAAGAAATAGATATAAATCGATATCATAATTGCAAAGTTGATAATTTAATTTTTTTTAATATAAGTTGAACCCCTCCCCTCTCCTCCCCCTCCAAATTCCCCCAATTTGGGGGAATTAAAAATAAGGGGTTTGGAGGGGTGCCCCTCCAAATCCATTCAAACCCTTCCCCCTTCCAATTTAAAAAACATCCAAACAAAGTTCATTAAACCCTCCCCATCCCCTCCCCCTCCACACACACCATTAAAGTGACAAGAACTAACATAATAATGGCCACCGTATCATGGCAAACTCTACAAGATCAATTAACCATTGAAGAACAACTTAGTCAGAATTAAGCTAATTATCTTTTCTTTATTGGTAAGAGATGTAACAAATAAAAAACCAGTATGATGAATTTATGATCATGTATGTTTACCGTGGAATGATCCAAACTATAAATCATGATTTTGTCATCTGCAGCTCCAGAGATACCCCCACTACATGAATCATCAATGGATATGCTAAAAACTGTATATAGAATACCCAATGGATTACAATTTGCTTTCATGTAAAAAATATGGAAGAATATGTAGGTTATCTCCAAATACAGGATCCCAGACCTGGCTCTGAATGAAACTTGACAGAAGTTAATGGAACTCCCAGATGCCGTATATCCCACCAAAGCATGGAACCATCTTCATAACTGCCACAACACACCTTAAAGATATCTTTTTTGCAATTTAGCAACAGAAAAAACATTGAAAGGAAGTCAATCTTACAAGATAGAAAAGAACAGTAGATTAACCAGAGTGAAGCATGGTCAAGTTTTAAGATATGGCCAATCCAATATATTTACTGAGATCGACACCCCCATACATCAACATAACCTTTGCATATAATTTAGGAGTTACATATGAATGTCACAAGCTTATAGAGTTGCTAAACTTTTTAAGATGCTTAGCTACATTCATAATAGAAGGTAAACAAGAAAGATAAGAAGGATATACCCAGCCAAGACATTTAGGAATCCCTGTGATTCGGATGGTAAAAATGCTTGAACCGCCATGCACATCCCTTCCAAGTAAAAATTGTTAGATGTCAAAGCGAACCATTTGAAAAGGACAGAGAGAGAGAGATGTTCTTTATTGAAAGAAAATGGCCAAATGATGCAGATCATAACTTATCCCAATAATTAAAATAATTGAAGGCAATATTATTTATCCGTATTCAATGGAAGAAATTTTGAAATTATACAAAGGAAATTATGAAGACTTAACAATCAAGCAAGAAACAATAAGTGGACCATTAACAAACTTGAAGAGAAATGATACTTGAAAAGTTAAAAATGATGATTAAAAACATAAATAATTATCCAATAATGACACAAGCTATTACAAACTGTCCTAAAACCTCACGAGATATGTGATCAAATTTGAAAGCATTTTGCTTAGTAACATTTTTACTTTTTTTTTTTGTGCAGATTAATTCCCATCCCCCCCTCCCCCCCCCAAAAAAAAAAAAAAAACTAAGGGTTCGGAATGAAATCACTATACATAAGAAGACGCCCACAAAAAATTCAGAAATATTTGTAATAAATTTAAAAATCAAACTGGTGAATGAATGTATATGATGGCACCGTTCAGCATGACGGTCACCCAAATGATAATATACATAATACCAATACCATAAGTTAAAAGACAAAAACTCAACTCAGATACAGACCTTTCTCCGTGGCAGATACGTTTGGGGAGACACCAACACAATTTTGAGGTAGCCGTGCAAACCTTTCTGCAGTATTGAGATCCCAAATTTCAACCTTTGGATATCATCCACATAAAAATAATAAGTGATAGACACCAAAAATTACATATAAAGATGAATAAACAAGAAAACAATCAAAAGTTAGATATAGACCTCATGCGATTGCTCTCCTGCTATGGCCACATATTTTGGTCCTTCAGTATGCGTATCTTCTGGTTAAAAAGAAATTTTATTAATCCATAGACAAATTTCAATAGTATCTTGAAGCAATAAACACCAAAACAAGTATAGAACCACCAAGAAACCAATATGATGGATGAGGCAGAATGATGAAAAGTACAGCTGCGTAGGAAATCAAGGGATGAGCCTATAGGGCTGCACCTCCAAGAAGTATCAGTGCTAGGGTGAGCTCTAGCACAAATGTTCTTCTCCCCCCTCCCCCCCCACACAAAAAAAAAAAAAAAAAACTAGAAACAGCTAGATACATAAAAGAGAATAGTTGTTGCAGATAGGAACTTAGAATTGCATCTGGGTAATGAGTATCCCAAGTATATCAGATTTACAATCCATACTAACTTAATATTGCAATTTTGAATATAAATATCTTGAACCGAAACTTCAATCCTATAACATTCATTAGTAGATGAGGTTTTGATAAGTCCTGACACCTAGTGGAAAAAAGTATGAAGTAGATGAACAAATTCATCAATTTGAACAAACCTGTAACAGTGTGGGAACACTCTGTTAGACTTCCTTCAGCCCTTCCCCTGCTATCTTCCAGACTTTCTGAGTCAGCAGTTTCCCTGACCTCCCTCTCATGATAATACTTTAGCCCTTCAGCTTGCGGTGCACAAGCAGAAGGCTTCTTCACCAGGGAAAGCTTGCAAAAGTGATAAGTGTTTGTCTTGATTGTAAGTGAGGGATTCCTGTTGAGAATAAAAAGCAGCCTCAAGGTAATATTACACCAAAACTCACAGCTAATACTTTAAAAAATAAATAAAAGGCAAGGGAAAAAAATATCATAGCTAATAGAAATCCAAAACACAATATGCAATAAATTATGCCGCATCACTAAGAACTAATCCTTACGAGGAAAGACAAGTTACAGATAGAGGAAGACTGATGAGACAAATGCCACAATGAAGCTTGACACACCAGCCACTCAATAAAACTCATGCAGTATATTTCTGGGACCAAAGCTCAACCCAGATTCTAACGATTTATTCTTTGGGATAATAAGAGCAGTAAATTGAATAAAGGAAACATATTGAATGGCAAACATCAAATACAATCAGGTCTACCTATGGATGAGACCTGCTTTTTAAATTTCCTATAGCCATATCTATTACTGAAACATACATTTTTTGGGAAAGACCCAATGCTGATGATCAGTGGCAATTATCCTTTCAAGTTTCCATCCGTTCCATGTAAATGATGACAGCTCCTACGCCCCCATCTCTTCAAATAATTAACAAGAGAACCTTACATTACACTGCACAACCCACTTTTCCTAACGCCCCGTCTTGCTGAGAAAGCAACCTTGTCAGGTGCATCTCAACATGTTCAGCTGTTTGAGGCTTAACAATTCTTTCATATACAACATTCACTCACGAACCTAACTCACGATGCTTAGAAATACGGAATCTAACAATAAAACACAAAAATCAGTAAGCATACCGGGACAGTCCTCCGTCTTCAATATCCCAACACTTAACCGTTCCATCCCTACCCTGACTACACACATGACATTAAGTATTAGTCCACAAAACCATTCATGATACCAAATTATAAGCATTACACAATTAAAAAAAAACAAGCACCACCTTAAAACTTTGTTTGCTCCAATCAAAGGACTACTTGCAACACAAGTAATCCCATGTGCTGCACTATGCACCCTGCACTCATTTTTTAAAACATCATTTCCCAACAATTCAATCATGTTTAAAAAACAACAAATATGATGAAATAATATGAGTACCATGCAGATGATATTGTCCGATGTTGGACCGTGTCCCAAATTCGTAACTCACCATCAGCAGAACTGCCACCAAATTGAAATTGCATTTATAACAAAAATTAAATTAAATTAAATCGAATATGTTTTTTAAGAAATAAATAAATAAAATAAAAATAATACCCGGTGAAGAGTAAAGGTTTGGAAGGATGAAAAGAAGCGTCCATGACAGAAGCGCGATGGCCTCTTAGAACCGCCACGGGATCAGGCGGGGGCTTCTTGCTCATTCTCGCTTCGATTTCTGAGACGGTGTCGTTTTGTGGTTTTACCTGGAAATACGTTGCGATTTGAGAGGCAAATGGGTTAATGGAATTTTAAACCCTAACCAACCTGAAAATGTTTCCAACTAATAATGGCGGGTTTTAGCCTTTTGGTGGGTTTGATATTTTTGATAATTTATACATAAATTACGTCATTTTAAAATGAATTTTTTTCAATTCAAGACAGAAAACAAAAAATTTAAGAAAAAAAACAATATTTTATCCTTCAAAAATATATTAAGCTTTTGAAAGAAAAAAAAAAAAAAAAAAAGGGTCAGAGACTGTTTGGACTTTGGAGTGTCCAAAAAAAGTAAAAAAAAAGGCTGAACTGAGGTGAGTAAAGAAAGACTATTAAAGACAAAGCTTTTTTTTTTGGCTAATTATTAAAGACAAAGCTTGAACTGCATTGTGAGCTCATAGGGGCATATATTTGGTCTATATGGGCCAAATGCTAGAGGATGAAAAGCCTCGGATAAAGACTACCAAAGAATGCATTGTGAGCTCTATTTATCAAAAAAAAAAGAATGCATTGTGAGCTCATTGGGCATATATTTCGTATGTATGAGCTAAATGCTAGAGGATGAAAAGGCCTCGAAACTCGAATGATGAAGACTTTTGACTGACCTGATTATTCTTTACTGTTGGGTGTTTTGTCTTTGGTGCTGCAGTCTTTTGCTAACTTGTTCGGTTATTGCAAGTGCATCTAATTTATTGACCATTATTATGCCTTTTTAAAAACAAATGAATAAAAAATAAATACACCATCCTTCTTAATTTATAAGGAAGTGACGATTGATTTCCAAAATCTTGTATAAAAAATCTGTAATAAATATAAAAAAATACTATGAAATCCTTATTTTTCTCTTGGATTACCCTATTTGTGTGGACTATAATTTGCTTTTAGCTTATCAATGAAGTCTTTATTTTGTTCTTGAATTATCTAATTTACCAACAAATTATGAATATGTAATAAGTTAACCTAATGGTAGAACAAGTATTTCATCATTGTGTTTATTACAAACACCAAGGAGGGGTTGTCATTTATGTAGAACTTTGGGAACATTGTCATTTGCTATATATATATCTCGAGAGAAGTTGATGTAATATAAACTTAATTGTGTATTTTTTTTTTTTTAAGTTTATTAAAATACAATTATACTTAAGATGTGAGGCTTTACAAATTTTAACGTAAAAATACATTACAATGATCATATCAATCCGCATATCACTCATCATGGCTTTAATTATTCAATATCACCGGTCGCAAACCTGTACGATGCACAGGAAAATTATTGAAAATAAAATCTAAATTCATTTTGATTCCTTTTACTTCTTTTGTTAAAGGACAGGGTTTGGTTACAAACCAGTTTGTAGCTCATTTGCTACAACCCACTACGTGGCAGCTTATAAGACTATCTACATGTATTATTTAAAGAAGTCACATGACTTATTAAATAGGTCATGTGACTAAAGTACACATGGATGATCTTATTAATTGTCACGTAGTGGGTTGTAGCAAGCTAACAATAAACCAGTTTGTAACCAAACTCTGTCCTTTGTTGAATATGTTTTTTTTTTTTTGTTCAAAATGTTGTAGGCAAGATCGATAAAGAGACTTTACGAATCGGCTTTACGAATCGGATTTATGATAGATCCTACTTTTTTGTTTAAAAAAATAACTAAGAAAGTATTTACCATAGGATAATTAAAATTTAATATAATGTAATTTTTCTTTTGGCATAAGTTGAATATAGTCCAATTTTTATAAAACACGATTCATGTTATATTTACCATATGGATCATGTTTCCATTAAAAAATAAAATAAATGATACTTAAAATAAGAAGAATGACAAATAAATACATGGACACATGATTATATGATCAAACCTAAATAATTTTCATAACTCATTTCAAGCTCACATGATTTCATTATAACAAATACATTCATCTTTCTCCATTGCCAGCAACAAAATTAAATGAAATACATAAGAAAAAAAAAAACTCTAAAAATCTTGATGAAAATTGATAATTATGATTATTATTAAAATATATTTATATTGTGTTTATATATAGAATATATTTTAGTATTAGACATTAATTATGATTGTGTTTTATATATGGAATATATATTCTTATATTAAAGAAAATATGATGTGTCAAAATTCTAATGGAAGGTTTAATAATAGAATAAAATTTAAATTTAATTAGAAAATATATATTAAAACAATGAGGTGTAAAATTGTGAGATTTCAAAAGCTTATGTGGCGCAACATGATGAAGTCAACCAAGTGTCAAAAAGTTTCGGTTTTACATTATAGTATAGATTTTCTACACTTGCATTGTTAATTGAATTGGGCTCAGAGGTGCAAACATCATTTTATTTAACATGTATATTTTCATCAATAAAAACTATGAGCATAATATTTTCACAATAATACTGAGATGTTAAAATATGAATGATAGATAATAAAATGATGCAAAATAAGAAGTATTAAAAACCTTTCAACTTAATATTGTTGCAAAAGTATTAGATATGCAGCAATGCTTTATTTCCATTATAGTCAAATAATACAAAATTAATTGATGGATTTTAACCAATCAAACATGAAATAGATTTTCATGAAATATCTGATGTCAAAATCATTTTATATTAAAGAAAAAAAGCTGTTTGTCGAGACAAATGGAGCTTAAGATCACAATCAATGACTTCTATTTTCTGATTGTACGATGCAGATATCAAATCTTCTTACCCCATAAAGCATACCCAAGTTTATTAGTGTGAACAAATTATTAGAGCTTGTCGTACATTTTCTCTAAAAAAAAAATACTCACTATTCATTTATTTCCTATAAACAAGAAACACTTTTAATAATGGGTCACTACTCACCAGTAGTCTATGGTCCCCATGAACATTGGACTCTTTATTGAAAGATTTCCCCCAATTGGTTTTTAGGGATTGGTAATTGGGGTCGTAAAACCCATCAAGTTGCTATAAATGAAACCTTTCTAGAAATTCGCACTGTCTCAGCAGCACATAAAAACTATTGGGAAGTCAAAATTTATTTGATTCCCAAACACACCACTCTGCCCTAACTGAAACTTTTTGTTTTGTTTCTCTCCCTCTCTTTCTCTCTCTCATCACACAAAAATCCCTCGTCAATTCGTTATTATTATTATTATTTTTTAATTTTCCTACTCATTTCATTTTTTTTTTTTTCTATTTATAATTTTCCAATTTTATTCGTAAAATTTTAATTTTCCCACTCGTCGTCGCGGCGCAAGTTTACAGAGTGGACCTTAGCGTGCGCACACCTCACTTTCTTCGTCGAATCCATTAACGCCAAGCTTCACGGCGGCCAGGTCTGACTTCTTTACCTCTAGGGCTTAGTCACTCTGTTAAAAAACCCTAGGGCTTCTTTATTTATTTATTTTTGGAAATTGTTGTTATAGCATTGAGAAGACATTGATATCATTTGCCCTAGAAGGCTAGAACTGATAAATTGACAAAAACTGGTTGTAGTAATGGTTTGATTTATTTGTGAATAGTTGCGTTTTTATTGATTATGGTTTGGAATGGTTGAGGAACGAATTGTATACGAAACATGAGCTTTAATTTTTTTGTGATATAGAGCTGGAAGGTGATGATTTGCATTTGGGCACTGAAGGTGGGCTAGGGTTACATAAAAAGGGGTTTCTAATTGAGGATTTGGGAAACCTTGTGTTGGAAACAATGGATGGCGAGGATAAGAAGAGTGGGTTGAAGAAGAGATTGAAGCCGGTTGGGATCGGCTTGGATTCGGATGATGACGAGCCTATTGGGTCTTTTTTCAAGTTGAGGAGACCGAAGAAATTCGAAGAAGGTTAAGTCTGGCTTAGAGAGTGGCGGTGAAGGGGGCAAGAAGGTTGAGGTTGGAGAAGAGAAATTGGCGGTTGGGGGAGGGGATTTGGGGGGTATGGACGATACGTTGGCGAGTTTTAAGAAGAAGTTGAAGGGTCCAAAGAAAGACAGTGGATCTGGAATTCTTAGGGGAAGGAGTTCTGCTTTGAATGTGGCGGATTCTTCGGATAGATCATCGAATGGGCCTGTGGAGGATGTGGAGAAAGGGCGTGTAATGGGTGGTGATGAAGGGTCTGATGTGACTATGGATGCAGGGGTAGAATACAAGTGTAAAGGGAAAGTGAAGAGACCCAATATAAATTCAATGGCGAAAACAGTAGATGATCATGTTGATTTGGATAATGATTTAGAGTCTATGGGATCTGGGTGTAATAATTTGAGGGAGCTGGAGTCTGGTTTGTGCCCCAGGGAAGGTCCTAATCAGTCTGTAGATGAACATTTGGAAGACTCGTTATCAGAACTTGTTTGGAAGTCACAGTCTGGTTTAATTAAGAAATCTTGGGTGTCTTCAAGTTTGAAGCAGAAAAGGGAGGCTCAGACTTTGGAGGATGGGTTGAGCCCATGCTCTGAAAGTCCTGTAGGGTTTTTGAAGCATGTGACCGTAAGGAGACTTGGATCTGATGCTGCCTCAAAACTGGAGTGCAATAGTTTAAAATCTAAAAATAAAAGATCAGATGACAGCTTTTGTGAAGTTTCTGACTGCATAGAAGAGAACAATGATTCAACTAGAGGGCTGCCTTCTGCTTCAGCAATTAAAGAAGAGATTAATGAGACCTAGTGACAATGGACATGATAGATCTTCCAAACTTATTTTTGAGGATCCACCTCCACGCTCACCATCTTCAAGATCTCCCTCCAAAGGGATTCAAAATGAGGCAATGGAGGACCCTTGTGGTTCGAATGCTCAAGAGGGCTATAACATGGATAATGATAGCTTGAATGAAGTTTGTGATGGAGAGTTTTCTTGTGTCCAAATCAACTCTGCTCATAGCCACAAGGCTGCAATGGGAACTCGAACATTTAAGGATAAATTAAAGCATTGTTCTACAGTTAACTCAAGCACTCTAGTTCATGATGTTGTAAATATGCCAAATCCTATCTCTGGCCCAGAGAAGATGGAAGAAGACAATGGGTTTGGCAAGGGAGAGTCCAACAGAGGTTTTAGAGATTCATTGACCCAACAGTCAGAGGGTCTTCCAACAATGCATGTATCAAATGCAGACCTGGAAATTTCCCCTTCTTTGGTCCAGAAAGAAAGTTTGGTGACTTACCATGATGATGGGCTGTTGAAGGAATCTTGTAGATACACTCCCAATGATATTTGTAATTCAGTTTCTAGAAAAAATTTGGAGGTGTCGTTGCAGTGTATATCTCTACACTCCTCTCCTCATGTCGTGAAGGTGGGAGAAACTTGCCGTGATGGTGATGGAATTAATACTTGCACCGAGGAACCAGATCTTGCTTCAGATTCTATGCAAAAGGAACATGTTATAGTTTCTGATGTTCAGTTATCTCCACGTGTTTGTAATTTAGGACTTGCTTTCCAGATGGATCTCCAGGAAAAAAATTTAGAGACTTGTCTTTATCCAAACAAGTCATTTTTGTCCATTCAGAAGTGCAGCTCCACTTTACATCAAAATCAACCTTCTGATGATGTGTCAAAAGGGATCTGTGTTCCTAGCCATGATTATTGTTCAGTCAACGAAGAGGGTAATGGAGCTTCTCCTCCATCTATAACTCGAGATGAAAATGAAAATTACCCAGAAGATGCAACATCCGTGCCTGATTGTGAAAACAAAGATGGAAAGCTATCAACTGGACAGCGTGCTGCGCGCAAGCCTAAGAAGCGTAGGCATGGAGACATGGCCTATGAGGGGGATGCTGACTGGGACATTTTGTTAAGTGCGCAAGGTTTCCTCGAAAGTCATGGTGTTGTAGATAGTGAGCATTCTTTCAGAACAAGAGCGAAGTGTGATACCTCTTCAAATATTTCTGCAGAGGCTGAAAATGGTAATGCAGCAGCAGTATCAGCTGGGCTGAAAGCTCATGCAGCTGGTCCAGTTGAGAAGATTAAATTTAAGGAGGTCTTGAAGCGCAAAGGTGGGCTTCAGGAGTATTTGGAGTGCAGGTTAGTTATTTTTTCTGAAACCTGGCTTTATGCTGTGGTGTTTTTGGATGCTGTCTTGTATAAAGTACATTTTGAATTGCATAATACTGATTTTATGTTGTTCAGGCACCCACTGAAAAAGAAAAAAAAAACTGAATTTTTCCCCATGGTTTCCCAACTGCTTAACTTAGAAATATGCTGATCTTCATGCAGGTAACACTTTTACTTACAAAAAAAGGTGGGTAATGGTGTCCCCATTTTATTGGATAAAGACTTCTTTAGAAGTTGAACCCATTTGTAATCTTTAGTTAGGCTAGTTCTTTAGACTAGGACGAAGAGAAACCACATGCTTTCAAGTTTCAACTGGCTTTGCTTCTCCTTGCATTATATTTAGTATTGAGGTATAGATGAAACTTATAGAAAGACTATGAGCACTAAATCTTGTAGATGGAAAACAAATTAGTAATGATGGCACATTTTTATTACATGCTGGTTTTGCTGGCTAAATATTTACGATCATGTTTAGTGGCTTGATGCGGGGGCAAAGGGCGAACATAAAGGGGTCACTTAAAAAAAGACATTTGAGTATATTTATGTATTATTTATATAATAATGTCTTTTATTTGAAATTTTGACAGAAAACCTCTGTTGAACCTTTTATATAGATTGGGAAGGTGCTATTCCATAACAGAGCGGGGCACACCTACTGAGAACATAGTTTATGTGATTATGTGATTTTATTGCAAATAGCACCTGGTAGTAATGCTTTATATATTTTGGCTCTCTAGTCATCTTCCACTTTTATATAATTGGTGGCACCCCTCCTCCCTTTTCTTCATAAATCCTAGGAATTTTTTGCCAATTATGGCTGCTTCTTTCTGTCACTTATTGTGATGCCTTAGGCGATATGTAAGTTATCATTACTGCCCTCATCTGGCTTTGTATTTTTAAATTTAGTTTATTTACCTGTATGTCATAACCAACCAAACATTACTCTGCATTATTTGAAATTGTTTTAGATTTGCTTTCTTTCCAATATTGTGGCTTCTACTCTTCTGTGCCTTTTCTATGAAAATTTTACAAACTTACCTTCTAGCCCCACTGTGAATCTCGTTTCTCTTATCAGCTTCTGAAATGTTTTAATTATAATGATTAATGATTGGGTCCTGCAAATTCCTTATTATTTGAACTAGGAACAGGCCAGATATTATTTCAGCTGTTAGAGTTATACATAAATATTGTTTGTTTGTTTTTTTAAATTTTTTATATTTTTTATCCAGAACGGATGTTTTGCTAATGACAATTTTACTTGCTTTGAATTACTTGGTGTCATGCAGGAATTGGATATTGAGTCTTTGGAGTAAAGATGTTAGCCGTATATTACCCCTTGCTGACTGTGGGGTCTCTGATACTCCTTTTGAGGATGAACCACCACGTGCTACACTTATTAGGGAGATCTATGCATTTCTTGATCATAGTGTAAGTTTGTTTTGAAAGCTTATTGAGTTTCTTTATGTCTTTTTTCCTCATCAAAATGATGTCTCTGTTTTTTTCTTTTGCTTTTAGCTTTTCAGTAATTTGTGTTCCGTTTTTTAAGGGATTGAGTAAGTCTTTCTTTATTGTTTGTTTAGTGTTTACATGTAATGCTTGCAATATTTTTACAGGGTTATATAAATGTTGGAATTGCTTCTGAGAAGGAGAAAGCAGAAACTAATGCTAAGCATAATTATCAGCTTCTAAATGGAAAAAATCTTAAGGAAAATTCTGGGTCTTCAGTTGCTGAGTTGGAGGATGGAGTTTCTTTTATTGTTGGTCAGGTTAAGAGTTCAGAAACTTCAATGGAGGCAAAGAATGATGTTATCCTTGAAAATGAAAATCAGATGCTTGAAGCTATTAGAGGTAGCAGGTCTGGTACTCCTGCTGCACTTGACTTACCTGATGCAACAGAACGTGAAGAATGCCTAGCTGATGATAACCCAGAATATGGTAGCATCGACAATATGCATGTTCTAAGTACTGGTCCATCGTGTGAAGTACTGGATGGTAGAACAGCCCCTGTTATCACACCTGAGTTGGTGAACGACTCGTGTACCATTCAATCTGCCTCAGATGATCAGGTTGGGGGGAATCACTCTCTGCAGTGTGATTCTGATGTTAGAAAGAGAATCATTATTGTAGGAGCTGGTCCTGCTGGCTTAACTGCTGCACGCCACTTGCAACGTCAAGGTTTTTCTGTAACTGTCCTTGAAGGTAGAAGCAGGATAGGCGGCCGTGTTTTTACAGACCGCTCATCTCTGTCTGTTCCAGTGGATCTTGGTGCAAGCATTATTACTGGTGTTGAGGCTGATGTGGCCACTGAAAGAAGACCAGATCCTTCTGCATTGGTTTGTGCTCAGTTGGGCCTTGAGTTGACTGTGTTAAACAGTGACTGCCCTCTTTATGATATTTTTACTGGTCAAAAAGTTCCTGCAGATCTGGATGATGCCTTGGAAGCAGAATACAACAGCCTTCTTGATGATATGGTAGTGCTTGTTGCCCAGAAGGGGGAACATGCAATGAGAATGTCTCTTGAGGATGGCTTAGAATATGCCCTTAAGAGGCGTCGTCTGGCGCGATTAGGAACTAATAGTGAAGAAACTGAACTGCACACTTCTGTATTTGATTTCAAAAAAGGTGGCGTTGATGGCTGTTTTCCTGAGAGAAATGGTTCTAAAGAGGAGATTTTGAGTCCTCTAGAGAGGAGGGTTATGGACTGGCATTTTGCCAACTTAGAGTATGGTTGTGCTGCTCTGCTTAAGCAAGTATCTCTTCCCTACTGGAACCAAGATGATGTTTATGGAGGATTTGGAGGAGCTCATTGTATGATTAAAGGGGGTTACAGTACTGTTGTAGAGTCTCTTGGAGAGGGACTTCCCATTCACTTGAACCATGTAGTTACAGATGTTTCATATGAAACCAAGGACTCTGGAAGTAATGGTAGTGAGAGTTATAGAGTCAAAGTTTCTACTTCAAATGGCAGTGAATTTTTGGGAGATGGTGTCCTGATTACAGTGCCACTTGGGTGCTTGAAAGCAGAAGCCATAAAGTTTTCCCCACCTTTACCCCAATGGAAACATTCTTCTATCGAGCGGCTTGGTTTCGGAGTTCTCAATAAAGTGGTTTTGGAGTTTCCAGAAGTCTTTTGGGATGATTCTGTGGATTACTTTGGAGCAACGGCTGAGGAAACAAACCGGAGGGGCCAGTGCTTTATGTTCTGGAATGTTAGGAAAACAGCTGGGGCTCCTATTCTTATAGCTTTAATGGTTGGTAAGGCAGCTATAGACGGCCAAAATATGAGCTCGTCTGATCATGTGAACCATGCGGTAATGGTTCTCCGTAAACTTTTTGGTGAGGCTTTGGTTCCTGATCCAGTTGCATCAATTGTAACAGACTGGGGCAGGGATCCTTTTAGCTATGGTGCTTACTCCTATGTTGCTGTTGGAGCATCTGGAGAAGATTATGATTTATTGGGCAGGCCTGTAGAGAATTGTTTGTTTTTTGCTGGTGAAGCCACCTGCAAGGAGCATCCTGATACAGTTGGTGGTGCAATGATGAGTGGGCTACGGGAAGCAGTGCGTATAATTGACATATTGAGGACTGGAAATGACTACACTGCAGAAGTAGAGGCAATGGAGGCTGCCCACAGACAGAGTGACTTTGAGAGGGACGAATATAGGGACATAACAAAGAGACTTGATGCAGTCGAGTTTTCTAATGCCCTCAACAAGAACTCTTTAGATGGATCCCAGATTTTGACAATAGAAGCTTTACTACAGGAGATGTTCTTTTATGCAAAAACTACCGCAGGACGATTGTGTGTGGCCAAAGAGTTGTTGAATCTTCCTGTTGAAACCCTGAAATCCTTTGCTGGGACCAAGGATGGGCTTACTACACTCAACTCATGGATACTGGTATTATTTTCCTTTCATCATTCCTTTTTTTTTTTTTTTTTACCCTAATGAATGGCAATATGGAATTTGCATTGGTAATGTATATGCTTTTTGGCTGTTGACACTACTGATTTTCATTATATTTAAACAAAATTTCTGATCCCATATATTTTGTTTGACTTATGATAGGACTCTATGGGGAAGGATGGGACCCAACTCTTGCGGCATTGTGTTCGTCTACTTGTGCTAGTTTCAACTGATCTACTTGCTGTGCGCTTGTCGGGTATTGATTTATCTTTCTGGTTTTTTTGTATGCAGCATATACTCATTCATATGTACATAGAAGAGTGCTTCTGCTGAAAAAGAAAAAAAAAATGATTAATTTAGTTATATGCTGATTTGAGTATTTAGATTCTGTCCTCTTGGGCTGTTTTTGGAAGAAAGTCTCAGGAAGGGTGATAAATAAAGTTCACTGAGACAATAATTCATATGTTCAGCAGAAAATAATACAGAAGAAAAATCGTGGGGCTTTAGCTGAATTTAGCTCTTTGATTGTTCAAGCTATACCTGAATTGTTAAACTGGGCCATGCTCAAGTAATTTGTATATAATCTCAGCTTAAATTGTTTGGCATGAAAGTTTAACTAGAATGATTAGAAGTCACTCTTTCTTAAAATTATGTGTAAATGCACCCATATAAATATGTTTGAATTGACTTGAGTTGATATGAATTCATTTTCTAGAAGTGATTCGATATCAACAATGGTGATGATGGATTATGCTTTTCACGTTACAATTATTATTTACTTGTTGATGCTGTTGATGTAGGCATAGGGAAAACTGTGAAAGAAAAAGTTTGTGTACATACTAGCCGAGATATACGCGCAATAGCAAGTCAGCTGGTTAACGTGTGGCTTGAAGTCTTCCGCAAGGAAAAAGCTTCTAATGGTGGATTGAAGTTATCAAGGCAAGCAACTGCTATAGATTCAGTAAAGAGAAAATCTCTTAAAGATCCAGTATCGGGAAAGCCGCCTCTGCATACACATCATGGTGCTTCAGAGAGTAAAGGAAACTTGCAGGTCCCTGCATCTGGAGGCCATTTGCCTTCCAATGCAAATGTGAAGAAAGTGAATGGCAAAGCAGTCAAACTCGAAACTACAAATGAATCAAAAATGGAGATTACATCAAGATCCCAAGGTTCAATAGGCGCATTAGATACTGAGCTGGAGGGCAACAATGTTGCCATGTCTGATGAAGAACGGGCTGCCTTTGCTGCTGCAGAAGCAGCCCGTGCTGCGGCACTTGCAGCTGCTGAGGTTTGTTTCTCTTTATTTGGTACAATGCTTCTTTTCTTTAGATAAGTAAAAGATTTTTATTGAAGTAAAATCATGATTACATAGGATCAGGGGGACAGCTATAGTGGACTGGCTCTGTATGCTCAACAATCTCCTCTAGATCACACACATTTGAATCCAAAATATCTACACTTCTAGGTCTAGAAACATCTAATGACATCCAATAAAAATAAAGATCTGGCAGACATGATTTAACTCTCTCAACTGGCAACTCTTTCCCCTCAAATGTCTGTCTATTTCTTTCCTTCCATAAAGTCCACGTGAAACATAATGGAGCTATGGTCCAGACTCTAAATCTGAAAGACTCGGGGTCCTTCTCCAACATGGAAGCAACTCCTGGACGGATTTAGACATCATCCATTTAGCTCCAAATAAAATGAATGTGGAAGTCCACAATTCCATAGCGATTGGGATATGTAGTAACAAGTGGTCCATGGTATCACCACTGCGTTTACACATACAACTTACAACATCAAGTTTGGAGGTTTGTGCCGCATTGCTTGATGTGGTGTCTTTGGCGGGAGAGCGTAATAGTCGTAGTTTTGAGGATTGTGAGAGGACTATTGTTGAGCTGAAATTGTTGTTTTTTAGAACCTTATTTGAGTGGGTGTGAGGGGGTTGGTTTCTTGTGTGTCTTTGCATCAGTTCTTGGATTTTTGTTCTTTGCGAGCTTAATTTGTTTGTATTCCTAGTATACTCCCAGTATAATGAGGTCTTTTTTCATAATAAAGTTTTGTTATTTATTAGAAAAAAAAAAAATCAATCCACATTTGATAAAATTTTCAACTGTGAGGATTTTCCCCAAAATTGCGGTCCATACAAAAAGCGCAACCTTGCAATACGCATAGATCATGGTTATGTGCTGAGCCACTTAATAATGTCTTACATATGTAAATATTTCCATACCTTGTGTTCTTGCTAATTTTCTTCCTGCACCTGAAAAATGCAATGTTCATGGTACAAGCTGAGTCACTTCACTTTGTTTCCACATTAAATATGGCTATCCTTTAACACTTTGAAATTTTCCAGTACTGTGATGAGGTTTTGAGACTTATTTTTGGTATCAATTTGGAGTAAATTTTTGTGGAACCTAAACATAACAACCACTTTTAACTACACATGCATCACTTGTAGCTTGGACTCTTGATGTCATTATTTTTTCTTATGTTTCTATTATTATTGAACTAGGTAGATTGCAATTTAGATTGTATGCAATTATGTTGATATTTACCTGGAAGTCTGGAACAGATGGTCTAGGTGCCATAGCACTTTATTTCTGCTGCCATATATTTCCATAGGCTGTTGTGTTTTCTTTATCTTCTTTGTGAATTTTTTCCTCTCTTTCTATTCTCTTCTGTTCACTACGTCTCTACATGAATTTAGCGGTGGTTTTGTGTTGCAGGCCTATGCGTCATCAGAAGCCAAATGTAACACATTGCTGCAGCTTCCTAAGATACCATCATTTCACAAATTTGCTAGACGGGACCAATATTCCCAAATCGATGAGGTTGATACTAGAAGGAAGTGGTCTGGTGGTGTTTTGGGAAGACAAGATTGTATATCAGAAATAGACTCTAGGAACTACAAAGTTAGGAACTGGTCTGTTGATTTCTCTGCTGCTTGTGCTAACCTTGACAGTTCAAAAGTTTCAGTGGATAACCTCTCGCTGCGGAGCCATTCAAATGAGATTGCCAGCCATATGAACTTCAGAGAGCACTCTGGTGAAAGTGTGGCTGTGGACAGCAGTCTTTATACTAAAGCATGGGTTGATACAGCTGGTAGTGTGGGGATAAAGGACTATCATGCGATTGACAGATGGCAATCTCAGGCAGCTGCGGCTGATTCTGATTTCTTCCGTTCAACTGTGCATATAAAGGATGAGGAGGATTCGAACACAAGTTCAAGACTACCCACCTGGAATCGTGATAGACTGGCAAATGAGAGTTCTGTTTCACAAGTTACAGTAAACAATGAGTCTGTAAAAAATCTTTCTCGAGGGGCTGACCGTATTAAGCAGGCTGTTGTGGATTATGTTGCTTCATTGCTCATGCCCCTTTATAAAGCAAGGAAAATTGATAAGGAAGGATACAAGTCAATTATGAAGAAAACTGCAACTAAGGTTACTTGTTTTTCATCTTCCCTACTTTTTCCCTTCCTTTCAGATCTAGTTGAAAATTTAATGCTGATGATATATGACATAGTTAGACATGAGCTTGCAACTGTTTTTTTTTTTCCCCCAAGTCTTACAGTTCAATTTTCAGGTCATGGAGCAGGCCACAGATGCTGAGAAAACCATGTCTGTTTCAGAGTTTCTTGATTTCAAGCGCAGGAATAAGGTGTGCATTACATTTGTATGTTATTAACATTAGATCCATTTATCTGGGGAAACTTTTTACCTCCTCTTTTTTTAAATAGACAAAATTCATGTTGGCTCTGTTGGTTTCCATGGAATTGCTTTCCTGCCAACTTTTTCTTTGACAAATCAACAGATTTTGTTATAGAAATTTATTTCTAACATGATAGGAAGCATGTTTTCTGCAGTAGTTTTTATTTGTTTTTGCTGAGTAACCTTGTTGCTATCGCCTTGCCATAGATTTATTTCTTTTGGATAATGAAGCCTTAGTGGTATATTGTAATGTTGTGGTAATCTTTTCTTCTGACCTGTCCTCTTATGTTTAAACTTGCAGATCCGTTCCTTTGTGGACAAACTGATTGAGAGGCACATGGAAATGAAGCCAAATGTGAAATCTTGATGGTCCCAGGGATTGGGTGATTATTTTTCTATATGCCACTTATGTGCAAGGCTTGGAGAGGTCTGGTTCCTTGATTCTGCAGGAATTCGTGGCATATGTTGGTGGTGGTAGGCCATGGTTAGTTCTTCAATTGGTGCTTCATTCAAAACATGCTTATGGAAGAAACGGGATGGTTTTTAGTAGCCTAAACGGTCATAATGGCATTGCCTCCAAATGCAATATGTTCAAGGTCCGATGCCTCCATGCAAATGTGATCAGAGATGGTCATGGGGTATGACATAAAAGGCCATAAGGCCATTTTTGGGTATGGCATAGACTTCTTGCTTTAGAAATTGGCTCAAGAACCGTAACTTGGATGGTCTGGAGGCATCAGGGTGGGATGATAAGATTGGATTACTTTCGGCAATTGGTTCTTCATCCATCAAGGTTGTACCTCCTAGGGTGAAAAGTTAAGCCCTATTTTTTTGTTCGGGGGTCCCCCTAGATGAGACACTTTATCTTGACATTATTGTTTTCAATATGTACAGATTAGGATATTTTAGTGTCAACAAGCATACAGAGCCTTTTTTTCTATCCTTTCATAAAAAGGACTTCAATATTGTTCAGATTTTTTTAAGTTGAACATTAGTTACTAACTTCTCTTTCATTCTCTACAATTTGAGCCAAGGAATTGCATTTTGCCTTCGAAGTGCCTCTTTGAGGGCCTTAACTTCCACTTGGATTTTGGTCTTTTATTCTGTGTGCACATGCACGGCTACCTGGATGTGTGCGTGTGTCTGGTGTACTATATATTATTAACAAAATTTATGAGTAATGAAAGGCATCTATCACTTTATTTGTGACACTGAATCTACTTAAATATGTTAAGGTGCCTGTTTCATATTTGATCACCTAAATTTATTTGACAATGTATGGCAGATAACGTCTTCAAGATCAGCTTTCAGGTACTGTTTTGGTGTTGCACTATTTATGCTGAGTTTCATCACATTGTATGTACATTTTGATATTAGGTGACTTGAATTATCCTTTCCTAACTTGCCCTTTTGTTTCAGCCATTGTTTTGTTTTACCTTACTGCTTACTCATTTGTTGGCTTGTTGCTAGGTTGGGGAAAATATTGTGGCTGTCTTGCTCATGAGAGGTATGCCTTGTGTTGCCTTATTACTTGAATTCGCCTGTAAGAATTGGTCCTTGATGCAATTTAGTTCACTAACTAATTCTTAGGCTGCTTTCCAACATCCCACCCCTCAATGAAATTATAGTTGGGTCCTATTGGCATTTGAGGTTCATCTGTACATTTTAATGCTAGCATGGCTGGCATTGTACTCCAAAATGGTATTTATGTCTTGTATTTGTTTTCCTCTTTATCAATTAACAATCAAGTGTGGAAATTTTCTCTAGAAAGGGTTACTGAAATGGTTATGTGCAGCTCTGTGGTTCCTCCAGGTGCAGTTCAACAGTTTTTGCAGACAATTGGATGTACTTTTGCTAAGTGATGATAAACCTAGTTTCCAAATTTCCAGGAAGAATTTATTATCGTATTATTTAATATTTCATAGATTGATGGCAGGTCTCTCAATGAAATGGATCATCTCATCTAGTTTTTTCATAGGTTGTGGCATGAAATCCCTTTGAATTTCCCCTTGCATTTTTTTTTTTGAAGAGTCCCCTTGCATTTGAAACTTGTCATTTTGTTTGATATATTGAATTTCTATGATTCCAAGAATGTCATATTTCAACTGTCACTCATCACATGTGTTGTGTACAGAATGGATTCCTTTATACCGTCATCATTACCACCGTATTTGCCCTTGTTACTATCAATATGCTATTGGTGGGAGATTAGAAATTTTCTTTGCTTTTATGTGGTTATCCTCTTTCTAGGCTAGTCTAATAAATGAAAAAAAAAAAAAAAAAGGATTAAATACCATTACCGTTCCCATCAGCTTTTTGCATTGCTACTAATGTTTTGGTCGGCTTCACATGTTAATGCGCTGGTTTCATTGGTCATGACATGAAACGCAATCTTGTGCTCTCTTCCTAACGAATTGACCATTCTTACTCAAGCATTAATTCCTTAATGATTAACACGTAGACTGACACTGGCTACTAACTATTAACTCTTTCTTTTGACCTCGTGTAGAATGAAAAGTGTAAGCTTAAAAAAAAAATGTGAAGCTTAAAAAAAAGAACGAAAAAAGATCTCAGAACTGTAGTGAATTTATTAGAGTTCATTAATGATGTTTGAAGAGATGGGCCAGCCCTGTTTTATTTCTTATAACTTTATTCTTGGACTTCTAACACTATATCACAAGCAAACTTAGAGAAACAAAAGCCCAAAGAGTTCCAAGTCCTTTAGTCCTCTACCTAAGAAAGAACGAAAGCCCAAAAAGATTTTATTTCCAAATTTGAATGGTCCTGTACCAATGTGTGAAAACTGAATAGCCCAAAAGATGAGGGTATTTCTGTAATTATGCACCCCATCATTTTGTTCGTAAGGATTAGAATCTGAGATTGGCATACAATCATTCCCATTGGAGAGGTAGAAGGGGTCTGCTGATCTGCTCCACAAGTATTAACCAACAAACAAACAAACCCTGCGCTTCCTATAGAATTAACTGACAAAGAAATTCTCTTCGTAGATCGGATCGTTTTTCTGAGTTTCAAACAAAAATGTCTTCAGTGTTCAGCGGCGATGAAACAGCCCCATTCTTTGGCTTCCTCGGCGCTGCAGCCGCCCTAGTCTTCTCATGTAATCAAATTTGCATTCATTATAATGATCGAATCGAAATTCGGGTTTGATGATGTGGATCTACGGTGTTGATCGGGTGAGATTTAATTTGGTTTTTTCAGGTATGGGAGCGGCGTACGGAACAGCGAAGAGCGGGGTGGGAGTGGCGTCGATGGGTGTGATGAGGCCTGAGCTGGTCATGAAGTCGATCGTGCCGGTGGTTATGGCTGGAGTGTTGGGTATTTATGGTCTTATCATTGCTGTCATTATTAGTACTGGGATTAACCCTAAGGCCAAATCCTATTACCTCTTCGATGGCTACGCGCATCTCTCTTCTGGTCTTGCTTGTGGCCTCGCTGGCCTCTCTGCCGGTATGGCTATTGGTATCGTCGGTGACGCTGGTGTCAGGTATATTTGTTTTACGCCTTTCATTATGTTTGTTTGGTTGCATGATTTCCTTGGGGGTTCGTGTCTAATAACAAATGTTCCAACACCTAAATCACAAGTTATGAATCTGGTAGTTCTGATTTTGATTTGTATTAACATTTGGATATGGGTGGTGGTGATTCTTTCCAGTTTTTAGGCATTATGGACAATTGAATGATCTAAGTGTTCTTGCTGGCCTTTTAAAAAATGAAAAAAATAAAATAAAATCTTCTTCCTCAGTCAACGGATCTATTCTTTCTAATATTGGTTAAATGATTGAATTCACCTTATCCTATCAGCTTAAATTTTTGGGATAAATGTGGTTTATCAATCATTAGAGGAGAAGGCGTTAATAGGTTCTTTTGGGTTGGAGAATTTGTGCTTGGATGTCATTGACAGAGTTACTTCTGTTAGCACTTAGCACTAGTGTTCATGGTGGTAGGGCAGGGTAATCCTAAGGGGGTCATCTAGTGGTAGGATGAGCCGAAATATGCACATATGCACTTCAGGAAGTGTAAATTACGAGTTCGACTCCCCATGATAGCGGATCCTCGTCTAGTGGTAGGATGAGCTGTAATATACACCCCAGAAAGTGTAAATCATGAGTTCGACTTACCATGACAGCGGATTCCTTTAGGGCAACCCCCAAGGTCATTGGAACTAGATATTATTCGGTACGTGTGGGATGGGAGGACTACGTTAGTGCAAAACTTCATGTATTCATGTTATAAAAAGAATAAAAATATACACATATGGTAATTTATGATTTTTCTGTTTCACCAAAATGCCTTGTGTTAGGAAGTTTCCTTTAATGTATTGTATTCTGCAGAGCCAACGCACAACAGCCAAAGCTTTTTGTTGGGATGATTCTTATTCTCATTTTTGCTGAAGCACTGGCCCTCTATGGCCTCATTGTTGGCATCATCCTCTCTTCCCGAGCTGGTCAGTCGAGAGCTGACTGAATGACCACATTCTGCTGGATGGTTGTGTGGGTTGTTGCTATATCTTGGGTAGTGTTTTTTTGTTTTACTACAGATTCTTGTGGGTGAGTGTGATTGTTCTACCATATGTTTTAGGAAGTTGTCGCTATGGTGGCAGGATATAGGATTTAGAAATTAGTTTGTACCCTTATTAAAGTTTATTTTTAATCTATGTGCTTCTGCATTGTGCGGATTTAATTTGAAGTTGTGTAGAAGTATTGTATGTATCATTTTACGAAAGGATTGGTCCTCATCATGTCATCACCATGTTCGGTAAAAATTTACATGAAATGAGTAATTAATATTGTTCATTTTATATAATGATCCGGTTTAGTGGTTTTATATTTTGCTAAAAAAGGTTTAGTGGTCTTTAGCATTTAATTAATGCTTAAATATGGTTACTTAACAAATAACAATAACAACCATGTCAGTTTATGCTTTACATGCTACATGTATGGATCCATTCATTTTTCTTTCAACATTCTGCTAATATAATTGGGAAAAAAAAATGCTCAGATCTCTTCTACATCAAACTGCTAAACCTTCTTCCTCCCCTCCATTAAAAGATAATTGATTCTTCAATCAAATTTCAAGGAGGGGTGGGAGGTAAAGAGTTGGAATAATTTCATCCATTAGAATGTAACCTCCTGCATATATATTGTTGTACCTAAAAATACTTTCAATTAGATAAATATATGAAATGTTTGTATCCAAGTCTTTCCAATAGTTGCTTTATATTAAGGTCAGTGCAATATGTCTGCAAATAATTTATTTTCGATTTCTATTGATTTAATTAATCAAAAAAATTGATTTATGGTGTTTTATTTGATTATCTTATTTGGGTTTTGAGTTTTCGCCATCTGCCATGGTAGACCTAAAAACATATTGAGAGTGGGGAAAGCAAATGGAAGGAGAAAATGGTGTTTTAGTCAGTTTCTTTTGTCCAAGGTAGCGTAGTTCTATAAGTCAATTAGATAAAGTAAGCTACCCTTAAGTACACGTCGTAAAGTGTACTTTCCCCGGAAGAGGGGGAATTCATGCAAGGAGGTGGCAACGAGGGAGAGCAATGGGATGGATGATGCCTTTTGAGCTTATTTTTAGCAATTTATTTACGGAAAGTTTGAGATAAAAAAAAAAATTTTAAAATAGTTTATTTTCAGAAAAGTTAAAAAATTTAATTTATTTGTTTATTTGTTAAAAGACAAAAAGTGGAAAAAAAAAAAAGCACAAATAGTACCGCCAAACTGACACTCTCAGATTATGGATTAAGAATTTTTTTTCAATAATTAAGGAATAATTAAGGAATAGAGATTTGAATCTTCTGTCGAAATACTAGTTTAACTAAAAAGCTCTTGGTGATTATAGACCAAGAATTTATTAGGTTATCATTTTATATTTTTGACTTTAACATACTTGTTGAGGGCCCATGATAGTCTAAATATGATGTTGAACATAATAATCATTTCAAAAATTATCAAAAAAAAAAAAAAACATAATAACCGACCTCCCCACCCTCACCACCCCCAATAAAAAAGCTTCTTTTTCACATGATTATCTTTTTGGGTAGGGGTGTGTATGGGTCGGGTTTAAGATTTCTTCGGGTTGGGTTAAGTTAAGTCGTCGAGTTGGAGCCATTTTGTCATGTCTAATAAAAAATAACAATATTCTTTTAAACTATTAATAATGTGGATTGGGTTGGGTTACTTGGCTTGAAAATTTTTCCAACCCAACTCGATATATCGAGTTGAGTTGGATTGAGTCAGTTTCATCAAGTTTGTGGATTAAATACACACCCCTTTTTTCTGGTATGATATGTAATATCTACTTTGGTTAATAATAAACTTTTAAATCGTAAGTTTTATGACTTTATCATCAGAGCCACTTTTAATGTGAATATTGTTTTATTGTTTCCACTTTCCAGGTTACTTCATAATTAGCTATAAACTATAAAAATAGATCTTCAATGATCTTACACGCGCAAAAGTTATAGCTGAAGTATATTTTAATGTGATCTCAAAAATTTTAAGCACATGAGACTTTTCAGTTTTCATTGCTTTGCATAGGACTGAGTGGTGAGTAGTGCTCGGCAAATAATAGTCACAGTTTCAAAAACCTTTTAAAGTATAAATTATTCTGGAGACATTTAGGATCCGTTTAGTAATTCATTTTCTTATTATACTTTATGTTAAAATCACGTTTTCAAAATAAAGCTTTAAGCTTCATTTCCAGAACGTGATTTTTTAAAATAAAAAATTTTGTAAATCATATTTTTTTTCTCTTATTAAACATAAAATTTAGATTTTATATTTTTAAAATGTGCCTTTTTTAGCTCCCTAATGGATTCCAAACTGGTACTTAATAAAACTCTCAAAAAGTAGAATAAGTGATTTTTTTTTTTTTTGTGGCTGGAAGAATAGGTGATAAATAAAGTTCATGCTGGTTGATTGATTTGAAATGGTCCAAGTCTACAAAAGAAACAAGCCAAGATAGTGATAAAGTTCGTTCTGGTTTGACCATTTGGATCGCTGTTTTTAAATATGGCTGAACTTGAACCCCAAGTCGAGGTGAACGTACGTCACGGCGAACGTATTCACTATACAGTGATCTTTTCCCCTCTCTCAAGTCGTCAACGATGACGTAAACCACTAGGCCTTGGCTGTGAGCCCGTGAGTCTACCTGGCACCTAAAACGTCATCAATGAAGTCCATGTCCAATCCATCAACCTACGCGCCTACGCCTTGGTAAATTATCGGGCTCAGGCGGATTCCTCCGTTTTACTTTTTTTTTTTTTTTGTTTAGGCTCCGTTTGTTTCGACGTAAAACGTTTTCCGTAAAATGTTTTTATTATTTTCGGACGTTTTTTTCGCTATAAAACCAAAGTCAACCGTAAAATGCTTTCTATTGACTGGAAAAATGCTATGTAAAATTAGGAAAACGGTTTACGGAAAATTTTTCTGTAAACCATTTTCCTAAAACACGCGACGCGTTCTCTGCTCTCTTTCTCAGCCGCCCAGATCCGGTCTAAGCTCTCTCTCTCTCTGCTGCCCCAGATCCGGTCTCAGCTCTCTCTCTGCCGCCCCATATCCAGACCCGATGAGGCGTGACGAGGTCAGTCCGATCGTCCTATTCAATAGGCTTTGTGTGTTGAGATCGCAGCTTTGGATGGCGGTGGGGCCGAGAGAGGCATGGGAGAGATCAGACGGTGGAGATGGAGATTTCACAGTCGAGATCGTGGTCGAGATTTCACTGGGGATTGTGTTGAGATCGCGGCTTTGGATGGCAGTGGGGCCGATAGGGGCGTGGGAGATCAGACGGTGGAGATGGAGAGGAGAAGGCGGTGGGACCTGCTGTTACGCTGGGGTGTGATTTACGGTGGTGCTGGGGTGTGATTGTGATTCCGGTGGTGCTGGGGTGTGATTGTCCATTCCGGTGGTGCTAGGGTGTGATTCCGGTGGTGCTAGGGTGTGTTTTACGTGTGTGTTTTCTTTCATTTTACGTTGTACCAAACATTGTAAAATATTTTCGGAACTATTTTCCTAAGTGTAAACAAACACTGAAAAAACAATCATTTTTCCTGAAATTATTTTCATTTGCAAACATTTTACGGTGGATAATGTTTTACGTCGAAACAAACGGAACCTAAGAAATAAAAACAATTCTAATCACTTGCACATGCCATTCATCTTGAGGCATTTTGTTTAATAATCTATTTTTTTATTAGTGTTTTATGAAAAAATATTATTTTAAAATTATTGAGGAAAATAATATTTTATTGTAACTTGTCTTTACAAGAGATGAGGTCTAATTAAAATTCATCTTAAAGAGACAAATCCCTTAAAAAAATCTAAAATTTTGAGATATTAAAATAAAACTTATTTTTATAAAAAACGAGTTTCAACTATAACTCACAAAAAGGACTAATTGCCTCAATAGTTTTTAATAATATATTTTTTACAAAATAATATTAAAATAATATTATTAAACAAAAAAATTCCATTCATCTTAGTCCTACTTCCTATATTCATTCTTTTCAAGTTTCAACCTCATTTAGCTACACAAAAATTAACTTAATAATGTTATCACAATAAATCTTATAATTTTATTTCCAAGGTGATACGTTATACAATTAGTGTAACATCATTTTTATTGAAATTATCATTCACATCACTTATTATTGGTACATTAATCAATCTATGAAATTTAAATTTCCTTAAGACTTAATGATAACCTTTCATCTATTTTGTCCTTTCAATTTTCATAAAGTGTTTCACACAAAATTTCACAAAATTTTCACAATCATCAATGATAGATTGACGAGAACTAATAAAAATTACTCGGTTAATGGTTTTTAGTTTTAACTTCTAAAAAGCTCTTCTGCTTTGTTCCATGACCAGTTGACCATCACACTATCACAGTTTACATTAAAAAAAGAAAAGAAAAAAAGATGTTGACCATGGAAGAACGACGTAGAACGAACCCATAATCATTCGTTATGACCCATGGCGCGCGGACTAGTCGACCTTTGCTGTATATAAAGAACTAAAGCGTGAAAATCTCCAAAGTTGAAAATCGTATGAACCCTCTTAGACTTCGCTGGTCAAAAATGGCGGAAGAAATCAGGAACGCCGAGATGGGATCCGCTACAGCTACAGCTACAGCAGCTAAAAAAGGTTCTTTGTGGCCCTCTGTTCTCCGTTGGATCCCCACCTCCACCGATCACATCATCGCCGCCGAGAAGCGTCTTCTCTCTCTTGTCAAGTAATAACCATTTCTCTCTCGAAACCCTAACAATTTTCGAAACTATAAACCCTTAATTGCCTTAGCAGAATTCTCAATATTCATATATTTGCTATTTTAGTTCCTTTACATATTCTTAATCGAGAAAATGTTGGATTAGGAACTTTGAATATGAATTTTGCTTGAATTTCAGGACTCCGTATGTTCAGGAAAAGGTTGATATAGGTTCTGGTCCACCGGGCTCGAAAATCAGGTGGTTTCGTTCTAAAAGCAATGAGTCAAGGTTTATCAATACGGTTACTTTTGATGCCAAGGATGATTCTCCCACCCTTGTGATGGTTCATGGTTATGGTGCTTCTCAAGGTTTCTTCTTCAGGAATTTCGATGCTCTCGCCAATCGTTTTCGGGTCATCGCTGTTGATCAGCTTGGGTGAGCCCTTCTTATCTTGAATCTACACCTTTTGATTTGTAATATTTAATCTGAACCATAAAATGTATCAATTTCAAAATCCTGCTAGCATTTTACGCATTTGTGGTATGTTAGATGCCACAGACATTAATTTTAGTTTTAGAAGTTTGTTTAATGCATACACTTGCAGACATAAAACACAGAGACTGTAATGACTAATGAGCAATAATACTGTGGAGATAGAATGCTTTTAATAGTGTCGAGATCAAATGCTATACTCTTCGTTGTGTTGTGTTATTTAATTGTTGGACCGTTGTATTTGCATCAATACGTTGTTGCTGTTGAGGTCAACATGGGTTTTGTAATCCTGATTTGAAATTACATAGCATTCTGGATCTTTTTAGTGGGAAGGATTTTTAAGTAGTATGATAATTAATCAGAGTAGCAATTTTGCTAGAGTGGGACCATCGAAGTGTCTATATGTTTTTGAGTTAGGTAAATAAATTTATTTAAAAGAAGGCAGGTGGCAACCTTAGTACATGGTAGTTGCAAGAAAGACAAGAAACTTTGTGCTTTTGCAATCTACTTATTTAGAATCTTTGGTACACAAGAAGAAAAACTATGTTATCCTGCTTGAGGTTTTTTTTTTTAATCGTTTCATACATCTAATGTTGAGAGCTGCTCCTATTTTTCTCATTAAGGCCTTTGTTCCTCATGGCCTTTTTGGAAACTGCTTTAAAACATTTGTTGTGTATACATATATATATATATATATAAAGCATTTGTTGTGTACATTGCTTCTTATTCTACATACTGTCAACTTCCCTTATTCCCTTTTTTGGGGGAAGAGAGAGATGGGGAGGGGGGGGAGGGTGTTCTGTTTTTTATGAGACATTTTTTTCTCTCTTGTAGCTTAATTGTATTTGTACTTAATCTTCTTAGATAAATTTTTATTTGCAGATGGGGTGGTTCAAGTAGGCCTGACTTTACATGCAAAAGCACTGAAGGTAGTTTTACTTTGAATGCAGAAGTCGTTTTTTATTTTTTTTATTTTAAATAAGTAAAAGGTTTCTATCATGGATAAAAAAAAAAGCTTTCGTTCAATATTTTGAATGCTTAAGTCATTATGTACTGCTTATTTATAAAGATGAGATAAGATACTACAGCAATGATTCAATATGTATTGATTATGTTATAAACTTGCAAATGTTAATGCAGAAACTGAGGCATGGTTCATTGACTCCTTTGAGGAATGGCGGAAAGCCAAAAACCTCAGCAACTTTATTTTACTTGGACATTCATTTGGAGGTTATGTTGCAGCTAAATATGCTCTTAAGGTGATTCATATCCCACATCAATGTTTGAATTCCAGGAGTAATATAATATTACTAGTTCCGTTTCTGATGTCAATTTTTTGTTTATGTATAGCATCCGGAACACATTCAACACTTGATTTTAGTTGGACCTGCTGGATTTTCATCAGAGTCAGATGCCAAGTCCGAGGCACTTATTAGGTTCAGAGCGACGTGGAAAGGAGCAATTCTGAATCATTTGTGGGAGTCTAATTTTACTCCTATGAAAATCATTAGGTAAATATGTTTTGTGCTTTTTATTGAATATGTTCCTTGAAACCATTCTATAAACAATAGCCTTGTCCATTCTTCTATTTGAATTGTTTTTGGTATATTTATGCCTTGTCCATGAGTTGGCTTAACACTCTGTCCCTTGGCTTTGCCTTTCTGAGGATTAGTTGTGGCTTGAAGCATTTATCTTGTCTATCTGCCAAAAAACTTGCAATGAGATGAGATTAGTATATACTATGATTGATGATTTTTTTTTATTTACTCTTAACAAAGAATTGTTCGAAAATTTCTTTAATATAGGATTAATGTTATGGTTTTAGCTGTAGTTCATTCTTTATGAATCCCTTGATGCTAGCATAATTTCTCTCGTTACCTTTAATATTTCTCTTTTGATAAGTTCCTTTAATATTTCTCTTTACGGTGTACTTATCAAAAAAAAAAAAATTCTCTTTACAGTGTAATGATGGATTCCAAGTGTACATTCTTGGTTACTGAGGTCATATCATTTTTCCCACTAAGATTGTTAAATTGTGTTTATTATCTTCGTTGAATCTCCAACTTGCATTGATTTGGAGGCCCAATATTCTCAGCTTGAACAACCTATTTTATCTTGTGAATTATCTACTGTGTGGCTCAAAGCGGTTGTTCATGGGTGTCAAAATCCATACTTCATCTACATTGGAGTGATTCTTTTTACCAAATACGAAAACTATCCATAATCTGTTTACTCTTTAAATGAATTCCATTTCAATTTATTATTCCAAAGAAATGAACTCTACTACATGGTCTATTCTATGAACTTCATTGGTGATTTGAATTGTGTATTTGAATTTAAGTTTATTTCATTGTAATGGGTTGATTTAAATTTAAATTCAATTTGTCGTGAATTGCTTCCAAAATAATAGTTAATCTCCTTTGCCTGTCATTCAGAAGCTTCTCTCTTTTAACGTACTGAATATTAGATTATACAATTTGCCCTAGTATTTTGAATTTTTCTTTAACTTTTTATGTGTATATATTTTGCAGAGGTTTAGGCCCTTGGGGTCCAAATCTTGTTCGCAGGTACACTAGTGCTAGATTTGGTACAGATGCAACTGGCGACTTACTAAATGAAGATGAGTCCAGATTGCTGACAGGTAGTGTATGATAAATATGTTGGTATAATACTATATAAAACAGTATCACTAATTTGCTAATGGTTTCCTTTTCAATTGAAGATTATGCGTACCATACTTTAGTGGCCAAAGCTAGTGGAGAACTGTGCTTAAAGCATATATTTTCCTTCGGCGCATTTGCTCGGATGCCCCTCCTACACAGGTCTGGTGATCCTAATCATTTCAAAGTATTTCTTAAATTTGTCGGAGAATTAGCTTGTGCTTTTATAAAACTCCTTGCTTTATTTGTGTGCTATGAAGTATTGTAGATTTTCCAGTTTTAATTTTAACTGAATCAGATTTTAACATTTGGTGGACAATGAGAAAGCTCATAATAGAAATCTGAGAAAGCATACAAGAGAGTACATATGATCTAAAATTACATAGATCAAAAAACACTGAGAAAGATAGCGCGCCAAACCCCTTATGGTTCTGGCCCTCATTCAAATGAAAAGAGAACTCAGAAATAAAGACTTCAATCTCATTTTTCTTAAAATTACAAGCATTCCTCTACTTCAAAATACACCACTTGAGAGATAGTTGATTGGCTTTCCATACAACTTTTTATTGCATAAGTTGCACATGACTAAGTTGTTACTTCCTGGAATCTCTCTTTAGTGAATAGCGCTGATTTATACAAAGCCTTCTCTATGCCAATAGAGGGCTTTTTCTTCCTGTTTCTGTGGTTGCCTTTTTCTTGTGGTCAATGCAATGTCTGCTACTATGACCTGATCCAAATCAAGAAGGATTGTGTGCTGCTCCACCACCAAAATGGATGAAAGTTTTTCACATCTGCTTGGCATGAAGCGTCAAATACGCAGTCTTTTCCTTCTTTTCATTCTATGTTGGTCATTTGAAGTTGAATTTGTCAAGACCTCCTGGCGATTCTAAATTCTGTCTAAACAAACTATGGATCTTCTGTCTAAACAAACTGGATCTCTCTTGTATTAGAGGAATTCATGAAAACACACACACGCTCACACCCACATACATATGTGTAAAGTGATGTTTTATCCTCTGTTTTCTTGTGTGCAGTGCCTCTGAGTGGAAAGTGCCAACCACTTTCATATATGGCTATCAAGATTGGATGAATTATGAAGGTGCTCAAGAAGCCCGCAAGCATATGACAAGTCCCTTGTGAAATCATTAGAGTTCCTCAGGTCCATCTCTCTCTATTACTATCTGTCTTTTAGCCTTTGTGTGTGAGCACATCCACACACTTGCTCATTTGGGTGTATATTTAAAACTCATTGATCTGGAGCTTGATAGAATTTCATTCTTGTTTAAATGCAGGCTGGACACTATGTGTTCATAGACAACTCAAATGGTTTCCATTCAGCCGTTTTGTATGCTTGCCGCAAACTTTCTCTCACCTGACCCTGATTCTGAATCATTGCCTGAAGGTTTGACATCAGCCTAGTGGAAAGAGACTTGTAATATTATTCCGTTGTATAAATATAAATTCTTATTATAGTTTCATATAAAACGTACATATCATTTATCAAATCTTTAGATTAATTTAATTTTATCTTTATGATTTATTTTGGTAGGCGTATCTGCCTACAGGTGGTGAATCGGTTTGTACATTAAAAATAAAGAAAAACGATGAGGCAGATTTACTCCATCACTTCATCATTAACACTTCCTTACCAACTAAACCTATGAGCCATGATAAATCGATAATATTAGAGCCTACTATTTAAACAAAAAAGAAGGAAATAGCATAATGACTTAAGGGTCCGGTTCACAGGTGTTTTTAAGGCAATGGTAAATGAAGTTTTTAATGCTTCAACTTAATAGGAAGTAGTGAAATTTTAATATTAAAAAAAAAAAGCTTTTAAGAGTATTTTAGTATTTTAATTTATTATTTTAATGTTAAAAATTTGTTATTTCTTGTAAAGTGTAAATATTTAATATTCTTTAATCATTGTTTTAAGATCACAAGTTAACAAAATCAGCGATTAATCAGTGTCCGGGACAAAATGAGGTATTTTTTGTTGGAGGGGTGATGCTTCTAGTGTTAAAGACTTTTTTGTTTTTTGTTTTTTTTGATCAATGTGTTAAAGACTATTTTATTTAATTGTAAAAGTCAATGATATTTTTACTATTGGTCCTTTGGATTTTAGTTTAGGTCTTACTTCAATTATTTCATTTAAATCCTTAGAATCAAGTTTATTTTCATAGTTCAATAATTGGGGTTAAAGCCCAAGTCCATTACGATTAAGATTTAATACTATAGTCTAGATTGGTGTGCTATTATAGTCCAGTAGAAATAGTTTGCTTGAGTTTGTCTTCCAATAGATTGGTGTTGATTCCAAGTAATTAAGTGTTGATTCCTAGGGTTTTATTTACTTATTTGGTGTTTACTCCCACCGACCCTAGATACTAACTCTGTCTTTCACAAATATTATTTGAGAGTATTTGGTTTTACATCAACCGGGGACTATAGTATTGAAAAATAGTAAAATTATATATACGTATTTATACATAACCATAGTAAAATTTTACAAACTTTATCTGGTTCATAATGAGTTTTTTTTTTTTTTTTTGGGGACTTGTTAATGTTAAAAGTTCAAATTAAATATTATCTTTTCCTGTAAGATTACATAAAATTTAATGAGGGCCATGTCCCCAAGGACCCCAACCCTCCATCTAATTCCGTTCATGCCAATTGCACCCGGAAGATAGGGAAAGTTATTCGTACCATTATTGATGTAATGCAATATATAACTATGGGATATATAAGTAGTGGGAAGCACTTAATTGCCTTCTATCATGACACCATGGCCGTATGACGGTATGAGTGTATGACCCATCTGCTCATGTAATAAATGAGGAATTACTTGTATTTCTTGTTAGAGTAGTCAGCAGTGAATACTAAATAAGAGGGTCCTGTCACTCAGAAGAAGACGTTAGATCGGGGGGACTGGTTGGTCACTGGTCGGAAGAATCTTTCATACCAAAGCTAAGCTAGTCTTTTTGAGAAAATTTAATAAATCATGCATTTCTTCGTATCATGATGGGTCCTACTAATTTATGGTGAGTCGTCTCACCACCCATCCCGTAATAGCATTATGAAATATTGTATTCTATTTTGTGTGAAATTAACCCTCCCCTTTATTTTATCTTATGAATTTATGTTTAAATAAGTAAATTACATTGAGTTATAATGGCAAAATAATTCTAAATGAGATTATATATATAATTTGACAGTTGCAATACTAGAAGTGAGAGAATTCGAACCCTAATTTTCCTAATCAAAGAAAACAAACAATACCAATTACAAAACTCTTAAAAGATTGAACATTAACAAATAAATCTCTTATAAATTCTGTCTTCATAGAATTGACAGAGCACTTAAGAATTATTTGTCAATGAAAATTACCAATTTAAATGTCTGCATTTTTCTAACTTACAAAAATAAAAATCAAATTGCATATGTGATAATTGACACAAAGTCGATTCATACATCTTAACACTAGTTGAATAACAATCTAACATTTGAAAGTTCCATCCTTGTACCATGCACATTCTACCATTTTTTTTTCTTGTCATGGTCACAGTGGGTGCGTGCCTTCAATTCGTCACCATTTTGGATAAGGATAATAAATATCAGCTGTTACTGTGACAGATACGCATTTAGATCGGCAACTGCTTTGTGTGTCACTCATATTTGGTTAGAAAGGATGAAAGAATTAAATACTAAAAATAAATAAATTTCGTAGAACCTACATCCGATATTCACTCAATTCGCACCATAGTATTTAGTAGATTGGATATATATATATATATATTTTATGAAATAGTAGATTGGATATATACTACAGCAAACTCTGGCTGGGTAATTTCCATTTTGTAGTTTTGGTTCCACAGGACTACAACCAAATTAAAAAAAAAAAAAAAAAACCTATAAGATATTTTTGTAAGTCAGACATAACTTTCTGTAAATATGCGCATCTCAACTAATTCTAGGAGACAAATAACACCTTTACGATAAACGATAAACTCAAGACTTTGTTTTGTATAGATAATCCTGAAACGACAAACTATCCCTCGGTTAACTTGATAAGATTTTAAGTAATAAAATTATACACACAGGCACACTGATTAAAATTTGTCATCTTGCAAAATTTATGGAATAACATTACTATATAAAGTTAGATGAGGCGAGTCATAATTCATATGTCTGAAAACTTTGAATATGTCATATCTGGCAGGTGAATAGTAGTACTATTGCTTTGTCCATTGCCATGACTGGATTAATTGTGGGGTTGCAGTTTCTCAACTCTCAATTCACAAGAACACATTGGCGCCATTAACACACACTGTTCACTTAGGTACACAACTGACACATGATATGAGCAATGCATTACTTCGTCAGTGTTGTTTTCAGAATTTAAAATTTTAGGCCCCATCTCCATAAATTGTCAGTGGGGGTGGGTACCCATATATGATAAGGGCAATAATAAACCATTCACCCTCCGTGCCACAGTATTATTGCTTCACAACATCAACAACAAGTGAAAAGAAAAAAGAAAAAAAAGCCTTCGAGTGAAAAGTCAGTGACCATGTGCTAGTCAACAGGCTCGTAAATCCGACGTGGCAAATGCCCAAGAGAGAATCTAAGAAGTAAAAGAAAGTGAAAAAAAAAATATTTGTTTTTTTGGTTTCTTCTTGCAGTTTGACACAGTCACGGTTTCTGACAACTTTAACCTTTGTTTTACCGATAAGGACGCTTGGGTCTTGTCTAGGTCACATTAACGGCTACTTTCTCACTCTCTTCAGAATCCGCCACGTGGCTTCTCCGGATTGTAAGTTCTTTATTTGGCGGGAATAAAATAAGCCAAAGAGAAGCATGGAATTCTAATTTGACTAGTAGAGACTATGGACGCCACCACCAAGACTTCCTCAACGGCGCTGTGGGGAACAAAAAATGAGGAATAATAATAAAATATGAAAAAAAAAAAAACCGTAGTTTATAAATCATAAAATAATTACTTAACAAAAAAACCCAATCAGAGATTAAGAGATTAAAAAAATACATAGTTACAAACATAAATCATAAAGTAAATTTGGAATAATGATTAATGACTTCCTTTTAAGGAAGTAATAATGGTCGATTTAGACACAAAATTAAGATTCTAAAGCTGGTGAAGGCAAGGTAGTTGGATCAGCTGAGGAAGGGATTTCTGGTCCGACCCGACAACCTTCAAGCATGAATACAATGTCAGCCATGGATGGCCTATCTAGTGGATCAGGTGCTGTGCAAAGCAATGCTACTTTCACTCCTAACAAGAATTCTTCCCATTCAGATGATTCTGGGTCTAGCTCAAGCAAACCGGGTTCGAGTAGTTCTGAGATTTGGCCTCTTTGTAATTGCTTTTTCACCCATTTCACAATGTCTTCATCTTGTGTGAACATCACTGGCTTCCTCCCTGTGAGAATCTCCAACAATACGATTCCAAAACTGTACACGTCTGCTTCTCTTGTTGCTTGTCCGGTTAATGCTGCTTCTGGTGATACATAGCCTAAGGAACCAATTGGGGTGGATGATGAGGATGCCTCGGCTGGTGTTGCTATGGTTAGTCTGTCTAGCCCGAATTCGGATAAATGGGCTTCGAAATCAGCATCGAATAGAACATTTTGTGGCTTGATATCGCCGTGAACCATTGAGATCGAGTGCAAGAAAGCTAGCCCGCGAGCAATGCCAAGTGCAATTAGATGACGCATTGGCCAATTGAGCACATGGCCTTCTTGGTGAGATGCCTCTTGGAGGAGAGTGCCAAGATTTCCATTAGGCATGTAGTCGTAAACTAGAAGCCTTACATCTGGCGATCCTGCATAGTAGCCTCGAAGAACTGTTAAGTTTCGATGCTTGACTTTGCCTAGTGATTCTGCTTCTTTTCGGAATGTACCTTCATCAATGGAGCCATCAGGAAGGCGACGAATTGCTAGCACCATTCCATCTTGGAATGTTGCTTTGAATGCAAGTCCATATCTTCCCCGGCTAAGTACATTTTCCTCATCAAATTGTCTTGTTGCTTCCAATGTCTCTGCAACTGTAATCTTGTTATTGAACATGACCAATTTTGGCCCTCCATTTTCCCCACTTCCACGAACCCTTTCGCCTCCTGAGCTTGCAGAAACGGGGCTTCGCTTCTTCTCCCCCCCAGTTGCCCCTTCTCTCAGCTTCTTTCGCCAACGTAAGAGGCTGTAGATATATCCACAACAGCACAATGTCAAAAGGAATGCTCCAGCTAGAGCCACACCAATAAATAGAATTAGCCTTTTCCTCTTTCGCCTCCTTACATTTGCACACTCTCTACCCAAAGGCTTACCACATAGTTTCCTATTCATTGCAAACACATTAGGATCATTGAACTGAGACCCCAACGATTTCGGAATTTCACCTTCAAGATCATTACTAGACAAATTCAAGTATTTCAAACCAGAGATACGTGAAAGACTTGCAGGAATGGCTCCGCTCAATCCGTTCGAGGAAAGATTCAACATTGATAGGTTTGATAACTTCGACAATGAATCCGGTATGTGGCCTGAAAGGTTATTTGAATCCAATAACAGAGAAGTCAGAGACGAGCATTTGGAAAGCTCATCTGGGATTTCACCTGTTAAGTTATTTTGACCCAAATCAAGCCCTTTCAAACGAGATAAGCGAGAAATATCACCGGGGATTCGTCCCTCCAAACGATTAGAACGAAGCTCAAGTACTTCAAGAACAGAACAATTACCAAGCTCTGCCGGAATTATACCCGAAATACGATTGTGTGATGTGGAGAGAACAAGCAATGACTGAAGAAATCCATAGGTTATTGGAATCTCACCAGTGAAGGCATTGGAACTTAGATTCAAAAATTGTAGACTAACCAAGCTGCTAAAACCTTCAGGAAAATTCCCAGACAAGTTGTTATCTTCTAGAGCAACAATCTGCAGACTCGGTAACCCGAAAAGCTCAACCGGCAATTCACCAGAAAGGCTCTGCTTACTCAAATCAAGAACTGTTAGCTTCATCAAACTCCCAATACTCGCAGGGACCCTTCCTGAAAACCCACAATGACTCAAATTCAGAACCTGCAAATTCGTCAAGCCGCCAATATTCAACAAAAGTACTTCACCACCCGAAAACTTGTTATTACTAAGATTCAAAGAACTCAAATTACTGAGTCTCAGTATCTCTTCCGGTACATTCCCAGTGAGATTATTTTCACTCAAATTCAACATTTCAAGCTTGGACAGAGTTCCAAGTTCCATTGGAATCGAACCAGACAACATATTTCTTCCCAAAGATAACACCTTTAAGCTGCTCCTTAGTCCACCCAAAAACCCAGGAACCGAACCCGAAACCCGGTTCCCTTCAAGATCAAGTACCCGTAACAAACTACATTTCACAATCTCACTAGGAATCTCACCAATGAGTGAATTATTCGCAACTCTAAGCTCCTCTAACCTCAAAAAACTTCCAATCTCAACCGGTAAAATACCAGAAAAGAAGTTTCCGGAAAGATCTAAAACCCTCAACGTGACCACATTAGTCAACCACGTCGGAAACACACCACGTACGTGATTTTCTTTAACGTCAAAGATTTCCAAAACACTGAAACACGTTGCTCCATTTGACGGCTTAGCCATACCCGTGAGCGCATTAAACCCCAACTGAACCATTCTAAGCGAAAACGAGTAGTTACTGCAAAGTAAAGATGTGGGGACCGAACCTGAGACTTCGTTGTGTGATAATGATAGCACTTGAAGCTTTGGCATCGCTCCCATGGTAGCTGGGATTAGACCTTTAAGCGCGTTGTCTTCAACGCTGAGATGTATCAGTGAGGTACAGTTTGCAATGGCCGCAGGTAGAGTACCGTACAAGTTGTTTGAGTCTAGTAAGAGATACTCGAGGTCTTGAAGCGCTCCGATTTTTGGTGGTACTTGACCCGAGAAGTGGTTGTAGGAGAAATTGATGAGACGGAGCTGAGATGATACAGAGAAGTTGGATGGTATCTCGCCGGAGAATGAGTTGGAGGATAAATCCAGGTACCTGAGGCTCGACGACATGTCGTTGGAGAGTTTTCCAGAGAGGAGGTTATGAGCTACGTCGAGAACTTGAAGATTTGTGAGGTTTGAAATTATAGAAGGTGGGAGATTGCCGGAGAGTGAGTTATAGTGAAGGTAAACGGCGCGTAGGAGAGCGCATTGTGAAAGAGAGGAAGGTATAGAGCCGTTGAGGTGGTTGGAGTGAAGGCTAAGCCTACGAAGCTCACGTAGGTTAGCGAGTTGGTCACTGAGTCGGCCACCGAGTTGAAGACGAGGCAAACGGAGCTCGCGGACTCGTTTGTCGTAACAGACAATGCCACGCCAGTCACATGGAGCTGAAGGCGTGGATGAATCCCAGCCGTCTAATACGCCGAGTGGGTCGTGGAGGCTGGACTTAAACGCCGTCAAGGCTTGGATCTCTGATAACGTTTCGACGCTGCGTTGCGCGTTGGTTGAGATGGCCGTGAAGTACGCCACCGTTATGAAAAAGAAGAAAATGAAAGTAGCCGTTGCCATGAGTGTGGGGATTGTTTGTGGGGTTATGGTATGTGTGTAAAAGAGAGAGAGAAGGTTAAGACTTTGTTAAGAGGGATTGTAGTTGTACTTGGGAGCGTGTGTTGTTGCTAATGCTAGCAGAGATGGTCTGGAAAGAGTGATTGACAGAAACGACGCCATATGCAGATCCCACTAGTGTAGTAGTTGTAGTAACAAGTGAGTAACAAGTGTTTGCTCATGTAGGTGTGCGTGTTTCCTTCTCTCTTTCCCAAAAGAAAAGCAAAAATAAATAAATAAACAGTGTGTGGGGGTCTTTCTGCGCGTTTTAAAACTAGACACTGGGGAAGAGAATCATTAACTCCTGTGAACTCCTATCACGAGGGTTTGGCTTTGGCTATCTCATCTGGTCCAATGAAGGAGGGAGTTCAGTGCTAATTAATTAATGTGACTTGTTGATCATTTTAAAGTGTATAAGATGCTTAAAAGGGTTTCTTAAACTATTTTGTTCATAATGAGGCTTTGAATAAACTATATTGTTCATGGATTTCATCAAATTTTATAAAAATACGAATTTACTTTGTGAATTTAAGTATTATGATATTTAAAGATAGATCCTAATCCCTTTATTAAGGTGTAAAATGGTTTGGCTTTATCAAAAGTAGGTAAAATATATACAATTCAACACGTTCTCTAGATGATACCCATTTATTATTATTATTATTTGAGCTATGGTGTTCTCCTACTCCAATTGATCCATCAATTTATTCCCTTGTACAAATTAGATTATGAATTTATGCCTTCAATAAAAAAAAATATATATTTATTTTGACTTGTTGAGTCTTTATTTTTTTGGGGAAGAAATGTTGAATGGAGTTAAATCTTTAGTAAGGGTTGCTAGACCAAAATAAAAACCAATCCAAAACCCTATTTAGTTGAGCAAATTATTAGGTATTTCCTCCTCTTGATGGATGTTACTATAAATTTAATTAGTATGATTCACAATTATATGAGAGGAGAAAGTACTACATCAGTGTACTTCTGAATTATTACATGATTACTCATTCAATTTCCTTATAACAAGGGTGGAATCAATAGTGAAAAAGATTGTTTTAGGTGACTTCTTCGTACTAGCCCTTCAAAACAAGATAAAATATTAGGCTTCTTTATCCAAATAAATATATTGAGAAGCCAATATTAGAGCTCAACCATAAAGCCACCTATTTTTTTGAGTGTTGAAAATAGTTTTATTGGAACCAGCGAACTTTTTATCGTGTATAACTTTTTCTTTCTTTTAGGAAGTACACAGCCCAACCCTCAAAAGAGGGAATGTTGTTTAGCTAAAAAAAAAAAGAAAAAAAGTCTGAAAGGTTTGCAATCCAAGTTGGGCCAGCCCGTGGGATCCGTTAGCTTTATTGGTAAAGTTTTTTGTCGTCGAGTAAGGGATTTGGGTTCAAATCCCACCTACACCAAAAATCAATTGGTGTCTTGGCCTGATGGTAAGAGCAACCATTATAAGCAGACGCCATAGATTTAAATTTTATCATAATTATCATTTATATATAAAAAAAAAAAAAAAAAAGTTGGGCCAGCCCATTCATAAACCAAAAATGCAAAAAATTCCGTTGCCGGGATTTGAACCCGGGTCTTTCGGGTGAGAGCCGAATATCCTGACCAACTAGACTACAACGGATTTGTTGTTTGTTAGCTTGGTACCACATAAGAATATCCAAAATTTACAACAACTGAAGATTCAAAACATATTCAAGTAGAGAGAGTATTATCGCTGGAGTGAGCTCTGCACAGTGAGCAAGAAAAAGAGTGCGAGGGTTTTAGAACTTTGAACCAGTCTGGCGCTTCAATTTCAATGGAAACCTTAAAACCCCTGGGCCTAGGCATTGGGCTCTGTAGCATTTCCACTCCAAGACTTTTTTCAGTCCCACCGCCTTATCCTCCTCCTAAATCCCACAACCTCACATTCTCAACCACTTGCTCCGCTAGTAAATGGGCCGACCGTCTCATCGCCGACTTTCAATTCCTCGCCGACCCCTCCGATAATTCTTCATCCTTATCTCTAACCACTGCTACTCTCATTCCTCCCCAACTCGCTCCCCCCGATCGCCACGTGTCCATCCCCATCGACTTCTACCGTGTCCTCGGCGCCGAGTTGCATTTCCTCGGCGATGGAATTAGGCGAGCTTACGAAGCTAGGGTTTCGAAGCCTCCACAGTATGGTTTCAGCGACGACGCTTTGATTAGCCGCAGGCAAATCCTTCAAGCCGCTTGCGAAACCCTTACGAACCCGTCTTCCCGACGGGATTACAATCATGGCATCTCAGAAGATCAGCTCGGAACCGTTCTCACCCAAGTACCCTGGGACAAGGTAATTCACCAATTCCTTTTATGCTCTGTTTGGTTGCTTAACATTTTAATCAAAATTGAAAATGGATTTGTATAGGTTCCTGGTGCTCTGTGCGTGTTGCAAGAGGCCGGAGAGACTGAGCTGGTTATTCAAATTGGAGAGAGTTTGCTCAAAGAGAGGCTGCCTAAATCGTTCAAGCAAGATGTCGTGTTGGTTTTGGCACTCGCTTATGTTGACATGTCGAGGGACGCAATGGCCTTGTCTCCACCGGATTTCATTAAGGGTTGCGAGGTGCTCGGGAGGGCTTTGAAGCTCTTGCAGGTATACATTGCTAATAATTGTTAAGTAGATTTGCTATTAAAAATTGTTTGGATAGAAAACCATGTAAGAGCGTGCTGCTAATGTTTCCAATAAAATTGGGTAGGCTTTAGAGATCACAAAATGCTGCATTAGTCATGTCTGAAAATTCATACAAGTGATATATTTATAATTCTTGGCCTTATAGGAAGAAGGGGCTAGTAGTCTTTCACCAGATTTAGAAGCACAGATTGATGAGACATTGGAAGAGATAACCCCGCGTTGTGTTCTGGAACTACTAGCCTTACCTCTTGGTGATGAATACCGTTCAAGAAGGAAAGAGGGTCTCCATGGTGTGCGTAACATCTTGTGGGCTGTTGGAGGAGGGGGAGCAGCTGTTATCGCTGGAGGATTCACACGTGAAGATTTCTTAAATGAGGCATTTTTGCGTATGACAACAGCTGAGCAGGTATTATCATAGATTATCTTTTCAGTTCCTGCCAGTGAAAGTTTTTGCTTTCAACTCAATTGTCTTAATGTCTATTTTGATTTTTTTTTTTCCTTGAAAGGTTGATTTATATGTAGCTACACCACCTACTGTCCCAGCAGAATGTTTTGAGGTTTACGGAGTGGCACTTGCACTTGTTGCGCAAGCCTTTGTTGGTAAAAAACCTCATCTCATAAAAGATGCTGATAACCTGTTCCAAAAGCTTCAGCAAACTCAGATAACAGCTCTTGATAATGCTTTCCTTGCTGATTCTCCCAGAGGAAACCCTGAGATAGACTTTGCATTGGAGAGGGGCCTTTGTTCGCTACTTGTTGGAGAGCTTGATGAGTGTCGCTCATGGTTGGGCTTGGACAATGATGGTTCACCTTTTAGAAATCCATCTGTTGTTGAATTTGTCTTGGAGAACTCAAAGGATGATTATGACAAGGATCTTCCCGGGCTTTGTAAACTGCTGGAGACATGGTTGATGGAGGTGGTATTTACCAGATTTAGAGACACTAAAAATATACAGTTCAAGCTTGGGGATTACTATGATGATCCTAAAGTCCTGAGGTATTTAGAAAGGCTGGAGGGAGTTGGTGGTTCACCCTTAGCTGCAGCAGCAGCTATTGTGAGGATTGGCGCTGAGGCCACTGCAGTTCTTGATCATGTAAAGGATAGTGCAATTCAGGCGTTGCAGAAGGTGTTTCCTCTAGGTCACAGGGATCAGAGGGCAGGACATCAAGAAGATGGTGAATTGACTTACTCTGTTCCCGCTGTGGAAAGCAAAGAGCCTCTGGGAGAATTTGATCGAGGTGACTCTGCCAATTTAGCTGAGATTTCTGGAAGCAATAGCTCTGGTGAAATACATGAAGAAGAATTGATTATTGACAAAATTAAAGATTCCAGTTTAAAGATCATGTGTGCTGGTGTGGTCATTGGACTAATGACTTTGGTTGGCTTGAGGTATTTACCAGCTAGGACTGGCTCGTCTGTTCTACGTAAAGAAGTTGGTGCGGCAGCGGCATCTGATGTCACCGGTGTTGGTATGACATAATGATTTATATACAATGCTCAGCTACATGAATTGTTTAGGCCATTTGTCCTGATCTAGAGCAACATCTCTAACAAGTAAATGTCATTTCACTTACAAATGGTGGGAGGTAACTGTTGTGTGCTTGAATTTTTTTTACTAATTTTTCCTTTGACCATTGCAGGAGATAAGTCTTTCGGATGAAACCTTGTTCTAATTTCAAATAAATACCACATTTCTTTGCGTTCAAATAAATACCACATTTCTTTGCGTGGATACTTGGCATGTTATCTATGTTTCCTGGGATAGAACTAATTTTAATTAGTCCAGCAAATTGATGGCACCACAATGGCTGACATCTTTGTTTACGTATCTTGGATGCAAACTTTATTTTTAAAGAAATTTTTTATTTTCTTGACTTCTTTTTCCTCAGACTATAGCGTTGTATTTGCTTCTTACCTAAGTGTGTGGTTTCACCCAATTAATTGTTAGCATTTTGCTGTTATTTATGAATAATGCTTTTGAATTCAAACTACTTGTTAAGGGTCAGGATTAGCTATTAACAAATGTAGCATTCAAATGTTAAGCATGTAGGGGACTTTGGGTAAATCACATGGTGTTATTGAATGTTGCACCCCTAGTTATTGCCTGTTAGCTCTAGCTTAAATAACACTTCCTCCTCTCATAAGAAAATGGGGGTGAAGCGCGAAGATGTGGGTTCGAAATCCATTAGGTGTATGTGTAACTTAGCCCCAAAAACACACACACACACATATGGTTATCTTTGAGAAGCAATTTCCTTGTTGTAGTGTAAGTAATGGTTGATCAACCTCAGTTCACCCATAATGAAACAGTAGTAGAAAGATATCATATAATCACGTACTAGGAAATTTGAGATTCCAGAATCTGATTGTGCCCCTTATTCTGAACCAAAATCTCACCTAAATGGCTTCACCTCCTGACTACCATTTCACTCAATTTACAAGACCTGCCCAAATTGGACAAATCCCTTTGAAATTATTTATAATTAACTGCCAAATTCCTTGACAGCAATTGGTTTTGCATGTTTAGATCCGATATGTAACATTTGATATAATGAATATTTGACCTCACGAGATGCACATAGATGTTGAATCAGGCATTTTGATCACATCATGCTTTAAACTTAATGCAGATTCAACCTTGCAGGGTTCCCAGATGATGAAAAAGCTGGAGAGGAATTACCCAAAATGGATGCAAGGTTTGCAGAGGATCTAGTTCGCAAATGGCAGAATATTAAATCTCAGGCCTTTGGGCCAGATCATTACCTAGAAAGACTGCCAGAGGTGAGTTTGTTCCTTAGTGTCTGTGGTAATTGGTAGGGATCATTTCCATGAGCTAGCCACCAGATTTGGACACTACTTAAATTTAAAATCCTTTGTCACATCAGAAAAGTCCTAAAGAATAAATAGAGAGAGAAAAAAATAACCATGGGGGTGGGGTTATTGGTTCCTGGGCATGTCAAAAATCCAAGATATGGATTTCTTCTTTTCTTTTTCTTTTTATATTGCTGTAGACCAAAATCCTATAAAAAAAGATTATTTTTCAGTTTTACCTATAAAAAAAAAAAGAGGATTACGGAAAGATTTGACTAATTGTTTGATATTAGAAGTTTTAAAAAGTTTCTTCTTTGTGGAATGCCCAAACATTTGCTAGGGTGGAAAACTCTATGCCAGCTTTGAAATTCTCTTTTCTACAATCTTTTTCGAGTGGTCAATGGCTTCCAATCTAGTTAATTCAAACATATGTCTGAAATGCTTGATGTTTGCTCTTTTTGTATTTAATTCATTTTGATTGTAATTTGTACACTTACTGTGTACCTGTTTTGTTTCTCTTTTGATTAATGAAATATTTATTTAAAAAAAAAAAAAAAGAGTTAATTTTTGGGCAAAATTCTGCACCAAAAGTTTGAAAGTTAACAGCTTACTTGTCTGTGCCAGTGTTAAGCCACTTTTGTTATGTGCGCTTTTGTTGTTTGAAAATGCCAACATTTTATTACAGTGCATTATATTGAGTGTATATTGCATCAAGGTGACAGCCTATGAAGGTCTCAGTTGATGCATTTTTCCTTTGAGAATATCTAGTTAGTTACCAATGTATTAGTTAATATCCTTCTCAACATTCCATTGATATTGAGGACCTGCCAGGTTTTGGATGGTGAGATGTTGAAGATATGGACAGATCGTGCAGCTGAAATTGTCCAACTTCGTTGGTTCTATGACTATACTCTGTCGGATCTCACTATTGAAAGCGTCACTGTCTCACTAGATGGGCGAAGTGCTGTGGTTGAAGCAACCCTCGAAGAATCAACCCACCTAACTGCTGTGGACCATCCGGAGCAGAATGACTCCAACAGCAGAACCTACACAACAAGATACGAAATGTCTTGTTCCAGGTCAGGATGGAAAATTACTTCAGGAGCTGTTCTCAATTCATAATTAGTGTATATACCATTTTTGTTTCTGTTGATCTCGTTTGTGGCAGTTTTGGTACTTGTTAAGTTGTTATTTAACTTTTTATCTTTGAAGATTTGTTGCTACTTGTTCTAATTGCATATTAGTAAGAATAAAACCTCGCAGCGAGAAAATATTCTCACATAAGAGTGGATCCGATCTTTATGTGAGAGGAGGCGTAATACATCAAGTGGACTGAATAATGTCACCCTGGAACAGCTCCCCCCACCCCAAAAATATTCTTCTTAGTTATGATGGGGATGTCCTGTACTGCTACATTTTGTTTCTGTGGAATAACTATGCCAATAGTTTTGTAGCTCAACTGACATCGATTGATCTGTTTAATAAAAAAGACCAGGATTCAAATCCTCCTACCCCCAACAATTAAATTATCAATAACAAAAAAAAGCAAAAAAGAAGAAGAAGATAGTGGAACACTATCAGTAGACCGCCAGGAAAAGTAAGTTCGTTAGAATCAACTTCAGTCAAGACAAGTTTGAATCACGTATAATTGGAATTAGGGTCAGCTTACAAGCCTTTCAATTTGTATTCAACCTTAATAGAAGAAACATTACATTTAGAATTGCAGATAAAAATGACACTGTATAAGCTAAGCAAAGCAGGACCAAATATCAACAAAGATACCTCCCTAATTCCAGCAAGCTTATGACACAGTAGACAAATTGTGTTTCCAACTAAACACTCTCTGGGTTACTGGTCGGGGTAAGAAGCTGAGTCCAAATATCTCCTTGGGGGCTTGACCTGACTCCACAAACCCCATCAAATTTGCAACAAGGGAAGCACTCTCATTTATATGGTTCATGTCTTTTGTGTTCTTCCATAAGCGGCATGCCAATTGTAGGCCCCTTCGCTTTGTTTTCAACTTAATACCCCACTTCTCATAAAGGAGTTCTCGTTCCTTTCTTGAGAACTTCTTCTTCACTTTCCTGCTCAACATTGCCCTCTCGCGATTGAGAGTCTTCGCACTGTCCCTCAACCGGAACAATGATATTAGAGATTGCTTGTTGGAAATTAAAATAGAAATCACATAAGGATTACATGTATATGCATCAGGATCTACACCTCATACTTTCTAACAAGCAATACATATCCAATACCTATGGATGAATATGCAAGCATAAGTTTCCTGCTTGTTTGAGTAAATGTAATGAGACTCCCCAACATATTATGCGAAGAATAATATAAGTGTTTTTTCATAGGAAAGTCCCCAAATATGATATATTACAAAACAAAGTTTATATTGCTTTCAGATTCACATTTTTAAAAATATTTCTTCAAAAGGGTATCTTAATTTAATCATTTTTTTAATGATATGCTCGTGATATTTCAAATTTTATGATATATATCATATTTGCAATAATCTACATTTGAGGGGGCTTCCTTCAGTCACAAAAGGGAGATTTGGAACTCCAATTGCATGTTTGTTACGTGCATGTGTGTATGCTTGTGCATGTGTCTAAGATGAATTCCCAAATAGAAGAGAAAAAATGTACCTTGAAGCTGGTGTGAGAGTTTGATCACTCTCTGTCTTTATGCTAGTTCCATGTGAAAATGTGTACTTGAGGAAGGACAACCTTCTGTACTCTACTTCCATGTACACGGAGTCCGAAGGTTCACCTTTAAAGAGAAGGAAGAAATAGGTTCTGTGGACCAATGGTACATTGCATTCATCCCAAAGTTCGATTATGGCTCCCCGCTGCCTCTCAAACTCGAAGGGCCAATTAGAGTCAGGCTGCAAACCACTATGCACTTTATCCAGGCCAGCATCTTTTACATTGTCCCTATAGCTCATCACTGATACGGCCTTTTGTACCTATCACACATAAAAAAATAAATAAAGGACATGTTTGAATAGAAGATTATAGAGGCTTTTTTTTTTTCAACAAGTGGGGGGGAATTTTAACTAAGTTCTCTGTGAGAAGAACCTGGCAATACTATCGAGCCACAAGGCTCATGATGAAAATTATGGAGTAAGTTAATCTACCTAAATTTTCAAAAGAAAAGTCCATTATCTAGTTTGTCTAACTGATCTCAAAAACCTCCATCATACAATTGTTCTAGTGTTTGTTTCTATAAACAAACCAAGCTGGTTTCTTCTTAATATAATTTCTTCCAACAACAAAGTCTAATGGTGTGAAAACCCTTAAGGTCACTCATAAATTTAAAGCTCCAAAAAGAAATGGCGAACAATGACATGTAAGGGCATCATAACATGGAGTAAGCAAGTCTATAGAGGGAACCACAAAGAGAAGGCCCCATAGAGGGAGCACATATTAAGATTTTGATTGATGTAACTACAAACCCCTAAAGGAAGCAAAAGAAAACTAGATAACGAGTGCTCATTAGAGTCATTGTTATAAGGAAACATGATGACAGCACCAAGATATAAAAGCATGCATCCATAATAATTGTATTTGTCATAGCTCCAAGATATAAAAAAGATAAATTGTGCTATTTCCAAAATGTAAAAAACAATCTACCTGCGGTCTTATAAAATAACATTCAGGACTTCCCTAAACTTGAGCACAATGTATAGGAAATTCTGAACTAGATATCATAACCGATGATTTCCTTATTATGAATTTACTAGTTATTAACAAAAATGATGAGGTTCAAGTGACATCCAAAGGGTGATATGAGGTACCTCTAAACAAATTATATTACTGTCAACCTACAAGAGATTTGCATGAGAAACAAGAGAATATTGAGAGAGAGAGATAGGTTCTGCTTCCTCACTGATTTTTTCTTGGGTCGACTGGTTGATATATTTGATCCTGTAGCAAAACTGAGGATGCTTCTAGTATCGTCTGAATCATAGTTGTCACTGTTCTGCGATTCTGAGAAATCACTCGTAAAAGAATCTTGTGAACTTTTTCTAGACAAATTTCCAATGTTAGCACCAAACTTTGATGCAACAATCTTATGATGAGAACCTTCTGGTCTTCCAGGGAAGTCCTTTGCAAGCCCAGGAGGTATTGTGCTCCTATTCCGTTCTGTCTTCTCGCTGCAATGATAAGATGGCATGGTCATGAGATTTGGCTTGCAACTTCTGCTTCTCACCAATTTCAAGCCTCCAGTGTTAGGCATATAACCTTCAGAGGAACATGGAGATTGATCTGAAGGACAGAAACTAATAAGACAATTGATGGCCTTTTGCATGCTCATGATTTTTTGCTTCAGATCATCATAAGTGTAATCTACATTGGCATTACCCAACTCCTTAGCTTCATTCTCTAGGGATGATACTGCATCTTCATTCATAACCTTCTCAGTTTGCTTCTGTGGATATGATACTGCATCTTCTTTCATAGCCTTAGGTCCCTTCAGTGGGTATTTTATAGCATCATCACTAATAGTCTCCTTAGTTCCCTTCTGTGTGGATGTTACAGCATCTTCGTTCATGACCTCTCTCAAGGGTAATTGTCCAACTTTTTCTTCAGGACCTATTTTTTTATCCATTCGTGATTCCTCCACTTCAATGCATCGAACCTCCTTACAGTTATCTTCAGATTCTGTGTTAGCCCTTTGAGCAATCTCCTCCCAACCCTGATGTGGATCAGGGCCAAAAAACTCAGGAGTACTTTCATTCATCAGGAAGTTTTCTTCAGCAACCTCAGGAAGCTGTAGGTAATGCTTGCTGGAATTAAGCATGTCGGCTCTGTTAAAATCTTTAGACGTATTGAATGATTCTGAAACAGGATATTGACGAATTCTTAAAACCCGATCTTCTCCATCTGATTGCTGTCTATTGTCGACTTGAGACTGAGCAAGATCAAGTTGCTGTTTCAATTCCTTAACCTCGTGATCCATCTGCATAATAAGGCAATGTGAGCACACTGAAACATGTGATCAAATACTGTATAAGTGGGAAATATTATTATTTTATTTTTCACTATGTTCCAAACTTTAAACCCCTAACACAACCCTCCTTTTCAAATTCCAAGCACCGAACGCCATACTACAAGAACTAGTTTTCAGTTCTAAGTCAAGTAAAAGATCAAGCATGCTAAAAAGAATACATTTCATTCATTCATTGTAGAAGTTACTGAACATCAAGATGTCTCTGAATAAAGGATTTCTCAATGAGTCTTTTGCCTCATCCAAGATATGGGGCACAAGTGAAAAAATTACAAGGTCATCATTGATATCAATTCACATGTTTCAATCTCCTAGTGGTGAAGAATTCTTATCCTGCATAATGACCTAGCTCTTCCAAATACTACAAACACATTTCCTTTTGATGGATGTTCCATAATATCTGTCTATGGACAAAGTCAAAGAATTTTGCAGTTCCATTTTGGGATGTCCAGTAGTTTTTTCCTTTGTCATCAAATTTGATGTATCCTTTTCATTCTTTGATGCAATTGTAAGGATAAATTTGGAATATTAATATACGACTAGTAGGTGAAAATCAATTAATGTTACTTCCTTCAAATGTGTAGACATTCATCTCATACCTTTTCAATCAAAAGATCTTTCTCCTTCAGTATGGAAGCAAGATCATATGTGATGGAACCTGATAATAAGCTCTTCAACTCATTCTCCAGTTTAGCCAATTCTCTCTGCAGTTGCTTTACCATTGCCTTATCTGACATCATCACATTGACATGTGCATTAGTAGCCACCTCCTTCGCACAACTCGCAAACAAGAGGGTGTTTCTTGATTGCTCAACGTGACTGCGTGCAGGACTCATGGTACAAATAATTGCTGTTCTAGCGTTGCCTCCCAAGGAGTTCTGTAGAATGCGTGTTAGCTTAGAGTCTCTGTAAGGAACATGCCCATTTCTTCCCTTGCTGCACCATCCATGGCAGTAGATCAACAGGAAACAAATAATTAAGCTATGTTCACAATTAAGAAGGTAACAATGTCAAATGAATTGAGAAAACAGAAGAGTTTTCAAGAAGGGAAAAAGAAGAAGAAAAAATCTTTCATTCCCAAGCCCCCAAACAAGAGACAAGATATTATGCCAGCAATTGACATAAAAGCCAGCAAAATCTTAAGGAATAAATACTGCTAAGGAAACACTAGGAGACCCTCATATTATTGTACAGAATTATATCATTCTTCAAGATGCTATATAACATGACTTAGTCTTTTGCTCAAGGTTTAAGCAGGATCAAAGAGAATTATATGTGCAATCTTGAGAAAGAGAAACAAAAAAAGCTACAATCTGCAAAACATAACTAGGGAATGAAAGCTAACACGGTCAGGATAGAAATTAAGACAATACTATATGTTGCATATAAAAGACTTACACGCTCCAACCCTAGCTCCGCACCTTAAAAAATTTCCTAAAATATATTAACTTCAAAAAGCAGCAAGTCCTGGCCAATAAGGCAGAACAAAAAGAAAAAAGAAAAAATTAAAAATTGATCTGCATTTACTAAGGACCTAAGATTACAATTTACCTTTAACTGCGGTCTGCAGTAACATCTGTTACTTTCTAAGGACAGAATTTCAGGTATACTACTTGATAGTCTCAATCACAAACATAGGAAGTGAGTCAAAATCTTAGAGTAGAGACTAGAATCTGCAAACATGTTTTCCATATGGGTTCTGTGAAGAAAGCTCGGTTTGGCAAGCCGTTAATGAACATGGATCAACCATGAACACGGGAGGTAAGAATAATGACTTCTAGCTTCTTTCAGGACTTGGCCCCTTATTTCTTGTATTACATAAAGCAAAATGTTTCCACCTTCCCTCAAAATACCAGCGGTAGCTGTCATCAAGGATGGAATTTGCTAGCAAAAGCTATGTACTGTACTGGCTTGATAGCAGTATATCATCTATTTCAAAGTTTTCAAGGGAAGCAGACAATCAAGTTTGACTTAAATCTGAAGGTCATCTAAAAAAACCCAATTACCAAAGCAATACAGTTCTATTCAATGCAATGCAATTGTCCTCACTTTACATATTCTAGCTGCCATTTGACAGATGAATTGAAATTTATAACTGTTGAAAAAGAAAGATAAGCAGACCTTAATTTGCGGATTACAGTTCCTAGGGTCAGTAAACTACGATTTATGTGGGAACCTTCTTTCAATCTTGCACCAGCTGATGATGTCTGAGAAGCACGCTCACTACCGGCAAGATCAACAAAATTCTGCACAAGGAAGCCAACTTAAGTACTAATTCCTCATTTGTATCACAACCTTCGGTATAAATATATATTATTAGTCATACATGAATAATAAATATTTCTTACCACTGTAGCTGCAAGAATGCTTGAATTTCCCGTGTCTTTATATTCACAAGCAGAACTTTCAATTGTCTGTGGAATAGATATAGGATCCATAAATTTATAAGAAAAGTAAAACGTAAGTGTCTTATATGAGAAATAACTATTTTGTAATTCGATGTGCATACCAATCGCAAAATTTGATGAGATCTGGAGCTAGTTTCATTTAGAGAAGTCTCTCCTATCCTCCTTTCAGCTGCAAGCATGCAATGCCCAGATAACAATATAATATCCATATAGTGAAAACAAATGTGACATTAATACGATGTCAGTTTGTTCAATAAACTAACACAAGTTCCTTTACCTTCGCAGATGGAAAGGAGCTCCTGCAGATGGTTCCAATCCTTCAAAGTAACCTCTGTAAGTCTCTCAACAACAGTACCTTTCTGTTAAAGTGAAGTTGAATTATTAAAGATGTTCATAATCATTCAAGTAAAACTACCTCTAAGAACAATGTGACAAAATGAGGAAAGAAATTAAAAATAAAAAATAAAATTATTCACCTCTGGATCATCTAGAAGTCTAAGTGGACCATTGTCTGAGCTGAGGAGGTCTCTAACAGCTTCATTATAGATCTCCATCGCAGAGAACTTTAACACATATTTTCTTTCCTTATGCTAAAAGATGATAAAAACATGTCAAATTAATGCTAATGTGCCAAGGAACATGGATATGTTGTAAACTTGTGATGCTAAAGTTTAATATATATATATACCATATCCATGTAGTTGTATATATCTGCTACTGCATATTCTGTAACTCCACTCATGGTGTATGTCTTTCCACTACTGGTTTGCCCATAGGCGAAAATGCTTGCTGTACATATATTTCACCATCAGTAGTCTGCAATCGTATCATGAAACATAAGATGAGGTCAAAGAAAAATACTCACAGTTAATACCACCAACTGCTGAAAGAGCAACAGCTCTGGCTCCTTCTTCGTACACTTGCTTTGTGGGGGTGTCATTCCCAAATACTCTATCTGTCTCCAATGCATTGGTTGCCAAAGGCAAAAGAACAAGGGAAAAGAATGTTATTGAAAGAGATTCTATCTAAAATAAAAGCCTAATGTTTATCGGGGTTCATCTAATACCACAAACATGGATTCAATACAGTATTTCACGCTTGAGCTCAAACACCTTTTAAGCTATTGAATTGTCGAAATTTTAGAAGAAGAAAAAAAAAAGTGGCACACATTACATCTAGTAAAGCACCCACATTAGGTTCTAGGATAGGGAAATTGATACACATTACACATAACATTCATTAATGCAAGATGGATTTGACATTTAAAAACATTGGAGATGATAAACTTTAACAAATTTTACTTGTAAATATATAATATAAAGGTAATTCAGACATTTATTTATTATCGTTAACGTGGCATTAATCAGATTCATTGTTTATAGCTTTAACATTTTCATACACGAAAAGAAAACGACACAAAATGAACATAGAAGCATATGCTTACCATATGAATATGCAGAGGGAAACATGGCCCGGTCGGGCATGCTGTGCTTGAATAAAATGGTGGTGTTATTGATGCATTCCCAATCGGAAACTTCGTTCCTCGTGATCTCCTTTTCATTCAAAGGCCTCACCCTAATTGAAACAAAGATTTTCTCTTCTTGAGCATTCATGCCACTCGACCTAGGCGACGGCAAGTCCCCTTGCATTAGCTCCTCACCATTCATTGCTACCTTATTCTCTCTGTTTATTCAAAATCCCAATTCTCTTCACAACACAAACTAAGTCCTCAGATTTTTTTTCACAAAAAAAACCATTCACCTCTACTTTTATTTAAGTTCAAATTCTCTTTTCAGCTAAAGTCTGTTTCTTTTCACTCTAAATGCGAAAATACAAAGCCAATTTATAAAAAGTAAAAGAAATTTAAAACAGCAATTGAAACAGAAACAGAGGATGGTTTTAGTTTTAGAAGCAAAAATGAATAAAAGAAAGGAAACAAGAGAGATCCGAAAAAAAATGTTGTGAAAATCAAAACCCGTAAAATGACATTCTGTCATTAACGGGTTTTGGAGAATGGGTAAGAAGGCAGAGAGGATAATAGAAAGAAGTAGTTAACTTGTTATGTTCCTTTCATCTTTGACATGGATTCTTGCCGACCTTTGAAATTAAACCGCCACAACTTAAAAAACGGAAAATCCTCATTGACTTTACCGTTTTAACATGCCCTTTGCCTTCTATTAACGCATCACCATCTATTCTTTTTTCATTTTTTTTGGTTTAACAAGTAGACACAAATTTTTTCCTTTTTTTTTTTTTTGTTGTTGGGGGGGTGGGGACCTCTAAGTATATCATATGTGATATGTACTTGTAAAAGTCATGACATTAAATTATAGAACTTGTCACATCAATAATTATGAAAAATATATAAATTTCTTTTTAATTATAAAACACTTTCAAAGTATTATGTACTAATAAAAATAAATCATTTAATACAAAAATATGGCATAATCTAAAAAATTCACATTAAAAAGAAAAAATTAAATTTTATATTAGATGGTTTGATTTTATTGGTTTGAAGTACCACTTGAAATTTTTTGTGTTCCTAATATATCCGTTTGGTTTTTTTTTTTTTTCCTTGATCACTAATTTGTATAAACTTTTAAATAACCTAATACCATATATAGATTTCTCAATAATTAAAAAATGTCACCATGAAATAAAACATATTCTTTTCATCTCAAGATATGAGAAATGGAAAGAAAGAAAAATTCCAATATATATTTTTTAAAAGGAGCTACCTGTCATTAAACGAACAAAAACGGTTTTTTGATTAGTGACTAGTAACTACCACCTAGTTGGGTACCATTATGATTTGAATTCCCTCATCCATTGGCTAGAATCTATATATAAATTAAATTAGAAGACATTGTCATTTCTCCGCCATGTGGCATGTATGGCAATGTCTCCTGATCAACACGTGTCATCTTACTTGAACAAATAATACCACGCGGCAGATTTTATATATAAATTAAACCAGAAGATATTGTCATTTCTCTGTCATGTGGCATGTATGACAATATCTTTTGATCAACACGTGTCATCTTACTTGGACAAATAACACCACGCACAATGTGCGGATTTTTTTTTGTGAATGTATAATAAGGAATTTCATTAGAATGTAGACATTAAAAATTTAACGGTAAGTATTCTAGTTTTTTTTTTTTTTTTTTTTGTTCAACGAATAGGCAGATTCTTTCAGATGCCTGGTGGAAAGATACCAACATCATCATCAGACACCCACATCCAGTTTCACAAGGATCAAATCCACTTCCTGGCTATACACAAGACTCATCTTGGAATATATGAAGCAAGAGAATTAATATGTGTTAAGCAGGTTTCTGTTCTCTTTCTCTCTCTCTTAAAATAATCAGGTCTTTGTTGATTGGGCACTGTTATTTTAAAGAGAAATAAAATGTCATAAGTTTCTCAACTTCTAAATATATTTTCAAGAACATTTTTATCCTTCCATAATCAGGTATTTTGCACATGTTTGTTACATAACTTGCAAAGCTGCAAGATTGTTTATCATAGTCATTTACATAAAGTGTGAGCCATATCATTGGCTTTTCTCCTAATTCATTTAAAACCACAGCTATAAAAAACACAGCTTAAGGACTTAATATCTTCCAGCATTATGATCATCTCACAAGACTGATTTTCAGTTTCTTTTGCAAGGCCATCAATACATACTTTGGTGTCTTTTTCCACTACTATCTTCCTTGACTGCATATAGCAAAGGCTGCAGCAGCAGCTCCAAGACATGGGGTGATTCCTATGACTCAAGCTTTAATAATTTTTCCCTTCCAATCACAAAGAATAACCGCTACACCAGCTTTCTTATCTTACACAGCAGCAAGCATGACAATTTAATATTAAGAAACTGTTGGAGTGTTTTTTCCATTGCTCACCCATCTCTTTGACCCTGCCAGCTTCTGTTTCCTTATGTTGGTGTGCTCTTCCAAACCCTTGCTTTACTTGATCTATGTTTTTTTTTTTTTTGGGTAAGTATTACTTGTTCCATGTTATCTGCAAGACTGTAACACTTGAACGATCATTTTATCATTTTACTCCAGTCTATACTTTAATAGAAGGAAAGCTTAAAGAAACCTCTTTCTTTATTGTTTTCAAGCCTTGCTAGAGAATGCAATTTGATGCATTACTTGAACCGCATCTGATGTGAAATCATAATTTAAGCTTGTAACTTTAAATTAATTTACATACAAAATAACTTCTCTTTTGCATAACAGGAGGCAAAATGCAAACATTATTACAATGTGAATTAAATCTAAAGCTCAAACATTTTGTTACATCCAGTTTAACCATAGTTACATATGAAAGTATTGAGAACTCTTTGCCTTTCGTGGCCAATTTTGGGGCATCACATCTTCTACCTCTGATAATTACTACATTGAAAGAACCGGGATTTTGATAAGAACAGCAAGTTGCTGGTAGCAACAAACCCCATGTCTATAAGACATTTAATCAAACAAGTAAGACGTCAGCAAACATAAGCACTAACTTACAGGGAATATTGAAACGATATTAAATGAAAACTTATATTTTTTTTACTATGAACAACCTAAAGAGTATTGCAATAAAAAAAAAAGGGAGGATCCCTCAAAACCAAAAATGTATAGACATAGGTGTTAAGGGGAGTCAAAATAGAAAAGCTTACTATGAATTTAAGAACCAATCCTGAATAAAACATATCAAATCAAGTGAGAACATATCTTTAGGAATTTTATCAAAAAACTCATGAGATGGCAGTAACAAATTCAGATGTAAGACTTTCAAGTCATCACTTACATTTAGCTTGATTCAAGATCGATATTCCTCTAAAAAATCGACTCTAGTTGTTGGAACAAAGCAAGCGAGCTCCTAGCTATGGATCATGATCAACATGCATAGCATCGTGAGGAGTGGGAATTAGGGAGGATTGGTTGGAAGTGATTTATATAGTGATGGAGGATAAAGTTGTGCAGCAGTGAGTGTGGCCCTTGGTTGGAAACGTTTGAAGAATTGGGACTGTTACAAAACCGATTCATATCCACATCTTTAAATGTTGAGCAAGCAGGCGCGTAGCCAAGGCAAGCCTTGGCTGGGCTATAGCCCAGTCAAGGTTTGTTTTTTTCTTTTTTTTTTTACTTATATTTTTTTTATATAAAAAAAAATTACCTAATTAGCCCAGTCAAGATTTTTTTTTTTGCAATTAGCCCACCCTAAAATTTTTTTCTGCCTCCGCCCCTGTGAGCAAGAGAAGCTAAGGTTTAAATGAAGGAGACAAAATGGGTTGGAGTTGTGGTCTAATCACTAATTTAGTATTTATCTCCCAAAAAAAAATGAGATATAGTGGAGACTTGATAGGGTGGCATGATTAATATGGCAAGTGATATAGTGGAGAGGTGGCATGATTAATATGGCAAGTAATATAGTGGAGAGGTGGCCTAATTAATATGGCAATCAAATTACATTTATCTGAAATTAATTAGCATTAGTTTGTAACAAAGAAAACCTCATGGGAGATGAAGAGGCGAGGTGAGAGAGAGAGAGAGAGAGCATATGAGAATAATTAATTAGTAAGTATTTGAGAGAGAGAGCACTTGAGAAGTAAATTACAAAAGAGGTTCTCTTACACATTTTATGGTTTTGCCTTATTAATAATCTGAGTATTTAGTAGTATTCATCAATCATCATCTCCTCTAATGAATTTTCCTAGTCAATACAACTTGGCATAGATTAGACTTTCTACCAAAGCATAACTACACAAAATTCCAAATCTCTCAAACTTTTTACAACTACATAAAACAATCTTATCAAAAGAATTCCAAAACGACTCCACGATCTTTAGGCTTACCATATATTGAAACTATAAACTCATGACTTGGGTTTCTTTCAATGCGCTCCTTGACAAAATCTCTTTGGTACTCTTCATATTACTTTTGAAGCTTTAAAAATAGTTCACATGTATAAAGTTTTGCTTTTTGAATCAAAAATAGGTGATGCAATCTCAACTTTTGGTAACTTTTGCTTTAAATTGTACTCAGCTTGCAGCTCCTTGTAGTGTTTAGTATTAAGTATCTTTCAAAATGTGAAAAACTTTAAAATATTAAATAATCCTTCATATAAGAGTTTAAACTTCCACTTAATTGTGTCATAGCTATTATATGAAGCAACTGATTCAATATGACCAAGGTTCATTGCCGGAGGAAGTGCAAATTGAAGCCCTATCCAATAAGGCAAGGCTTTTGTCCAATGAGCACTAGACCTAAGCTAAACCTGATAAATAAATCAGACTGCACCAGACCCAAATGAACTGCACGTTTAACAATGACCGTGCCAAAATTGACAAGGCAATATGCCAGTTGCTTAATCACTTGCATCAGATGTCATTACTATAACAGAACAAAAAAAAACAAAAACATAAAGAACAATAGGGGTCTTCCTGAAGCATTACTGATTACAACTTGACATTATTTAGTTGGTCCTCAACATAATTATAAGAGGCCACTTGAACAAGAAAGATCAGAGGTCCTCAACATTATGTTAGTATTGTTAGCCAATTGATTTGGTCAAGAAAGATAATACTAATGTCTGTGTTTAGTAGAGAATACTCTCAATCATTCAATAGTAAATTTATAGTAGTGATTTTTTAATTTTTATACAAGTTACACCATTTGACAATGAAAGCAACTTTTCATTTCCTTCTCTATGTTTCTGGTAGGAGCATTACAAGCATTATGAAAAAGAGAGGGAGAGAAAGAGTTTTTGAATAACATATCATATATGCTCAGACATAACAATGATCACAAAGCCCACAAAATGGCAAATAAATTTTTTAACGCTTTCATAATCTATTGGACTTTCACTAATCTATAATGGACTACTTAGTAAATTCTCATCCTTAAATTGGGTCCAAAATGTTATTTTCCAAAACTCCATAACACATCAACCAAAAAAACAAAAAGGGTAATATTTTCAAATAACATCAAAGGGCTAAAGAGTCTAGAATTTCAGGTATGCACTTTGCACTCCGCTGCATACAATTCTGGTGGCCATACTTTTGGAGCTCCCACTCACAATTTCCTGCAAGGGTAAAAACACCCAATGAGTAAGTCACAATATCTGAAGTAGGCAGAGGAGATAAGGGTTAAGCCAAAGCATAAATTATTAGATTGCCATAGTACAGAAAAAATAAACCAAGTTTGTATCAAATCAATTCCAACAAAATGTAAAACCAACACATCTCCATGACTTTTCACCAATCAAGATTAAGTAATTCTAATTTTGCTTTAATATCTCAAATCAAATTATGGTCACAGTAGTTTGATGTATCCTAGTCTTAAGAGGCATTTGTTGCAAAGTAATCTGTAAAAGGTATAAAATGTCTTGTTCACCTCCTTGCCTGCATCATCATCCATAAGATTCAATTCTACAATTACAGTTTAAAACACAAAATTTTCTCTACTCCTTAGCTCAAGTCATATCTGATTCCAACCCACTTTTAAATTTACCTAAGAAAAGTCAAGCAAAGATTACAATATAGTCTACTGCCGTCATCAATATTAATGATCCACAAAGTGATAAATTTATTCACAAAAGGATCACCTCAGAGAAGATTTAGTATATGCAACTGGTACCAAATCACATCCCGATGGTAAAGCATATAAACTCTTAACTTGTAATGCCACACAACAAAATATAGTTTGCTAAGCATACCAGTTGATCTCATGGCTATTAATCAGCCATAGAGACAAAAAAATGCATTGGAAATATAAGAAGCGGGATGACAATGATGAAAAGTGAATCATTGCTAACAATTTGAATATCAAATCATCTATCACTAAGATTTTATTTCATGCAAACGAGGGGAGGTTTATGCCCTTGATAATTTTTCTTTAATCATGATTCCTTTTAGGAAGGGATGACAACGATGAAAAGTGAATCATTGCCTACAACTTGAATATCAGATTGTTTATCACTAAGATTTGATAAATTACAGACTTCCACAAAGAATAGAGGAAAGAATTCCCTGGGAGGAGGTGTCATAGGTTGTCCAGAGGCAATCATAGTCCATGAGAGTAATGACCATAGAAGGTTAAAATATAGATATACACATACATACATAACTAGTTAAAAATACACACACACAGTAAAAGCCCACCATAGTGAGTAAAAAATCCATCACAAAACCATAATCACACTGAAATTATACTACACATTAAAAAGAAAAAAGCCGTAAGAATATACTATAAATATTTCCAATATCTTTTACCGTATCACATGCTACTCCATTCTAACTCAACTTGTAAACTTATCAAAAAATAACTCAACTTGTAAGCTTGTACCATCACAACAGAACAGTGGCCTATCACTAAAGCACTTTAAATATCACCAATTTCAAAGCAGAACATATAAGATGGTACAGAATTGAGCACTATAAGGATTTATCAACCCATTGTAGTCCTGAGGCAAAGGCATGACAGTTGGAAGGGAGGGCCTGGTGGTTCCTGATGGAGCCATGATCACATAGAACTCAAAGAAATTCAGGACCACAAATAAAACTTCTATAACAACAGTTTGGCTCAAGTCTGATGGTATAATTTGGGACTTTTTAATACGTGAAGGACAAATCATTGATATTTTCAAAACACCCAGTACAATATCGTTATATTCTAACATGACTAGTCAAGAATTTACTAATACTAACATTAGAGCACATGCAAAACCTTTCGAATGCTAATTTGTTCTTTTACATAAATATTCTTTCAAGTAAAATAATAAGTTAATCAAATTGTTTTTTTTTTTTAGATAATTATTATGAAGATTTGTTTTCTATTTTGAATAGTTATTATACTCAAGCCTAAAAAAAAACGTTACAAGAGAAAAATTACAGACAGACAATAACAAACATGCTTCAACTCACAAATCATAATTTAAACAATACAAAACCAAAAAAAAAAAACATATCCCAGAATACAAATTCTAATTCTCATATAAGTTATGTAAGATCAAGAACCATTACCTTCAAGCTTGAGCAACCACTTCCTTCTCCTCCACATCATTTGTAGCAGCATTTGCCTCCACACCCTCAGCATCCTCAGTGGGCGGCTGAACCTGCTCGTCCTCTGGCAGCGGCTCCTCCACATAATCATTCTCGAATGCATCCACGGGCACCTCGTAGATCCTAACCTGTGGTTTCGATGGGTCCTTCACAAGCACATACTTGCCCTCATTCAACTTCATACACAAGTCCACAATGGACTTGACAATCCCCCACATATTCGAAGTATTCAAATTAATCTGTGTCGCGAATTCCCTGGGCTTGTACCCGGCAACTGCCAATATGACATGGTTGAAATGATCACGAGGATGCACCCGAGAGACATACCCAAATTTCATCATATCGGCACTAGCTAGCAAAGCCTGAGCCGTCCATTTGGCCAACTTATTGGCATTGTTCTTGAGCTCAGTGGCCAACACAGCACCTCTCTGAGTCTCAAGCTTCTGCCTCCAATCCAGGCCGGAGTATTTGGGGTCGAATTCGTTGAGGGCATTCAGAGTTAAGAAGGACCTCTGCTTGTTAAGCTCAACAACACTCTGTGTCTCACAGCGAGCCACCAAAAACATATCGTTGTCAAGCTTCCAGCGCCTGTAGCGATAGGTGACAGAGGCGACCTCTTCTCCTTCATTGGCAAAGGGGTTGGGCTCATCGAATGCAACCTTGTTTCCATCCCTGATGAGAACCTGCTGGGAGAAATTCTGGTTAATATATGCGGCCTCAACACCAAGGGAATAGGCAGAATTGATATCGTCCTTGGCCTCAGGCAAGGGCTCTTGAGAAGTCTCGTGGACAGAAAGTAAATCGAGCTGAGACCCATCTCTCTTGTCGAAGAACAATTTGTTACCAACCCTCTGGACAACGATGTCCCAAGAGTAAACGGACCTGGGCGCACACATGAGGGTTGAGAGGATAGTGTCAGTGGCGAAGACGGTGGCCTTGTCCTCATTGGCCAGCCTGCGGATCACAGGGTCGTCCGTAGTGGTCACCTTGAAGAAATTCCGATTTTTGAAGCGTTCAAGGCGACGCTCGTTCTTGGGTGAGGTACGATCGAAGGATCGATCATAGAATTCAAGTGCACCGCAGAGGAGAAGGTCCTCGGGTTCAGGGACGGAGAAGGAAAGCTTGTAGAATGTGGAGAAGGGTATCTGGTCCAGCATGTTCCATTCTGGTTGGATGTCCACAGATGATTTGAGCACTGCAGCCTCACGCCGCGTGTTGTTGGCGTTCGACCGGTTCATATTGTAGAGACGATCGCGATGAGCACGTTCCTTCTCGGCCTCGCGCTTGCGTGCCTCCACTTCCTCGTCCCGCCGTTGAGGAAGCTGCCGTTGCTGCTGGAACCTCCATTTTGGACCGAATCTCGGCTTTGGTGGAGGCTTGCCATCCACCAGACGGAACGAAGAGTCATCGTCGGCACCGCCGGAGGAAGGGTTGGAGTCGTCGTTAGAGAAGTCAAAGACTGAATCCGATGGGTTCTTGGCCCGGGTCTGGTTGTTGAAGTTGGTGCGGGTCCAGTCGGCGATTCGGCCGAGCTTATCGGAGCGGGAGAAGGGGGCGAACGGGACATTGAGTGGGAGGTTAAGATTGAGGTTGGTAGTGGAGGAATCCGGTGTGCCCCAGCCGTCTGGGTTGAATGGGATCGCTCCGACTTCGAAGGCGCCGACCATGGTGAAGACTGGGGTTGGATTTTTTTTTGAGTGCACCTGTGAAGTAGAATTCTCAACCAGCTTAGTTTTGGGTTTAGGATGAAACGGAAACCTACGTACTCATGCTATTATATAGCTACATACTCATGCTATTATATTTAATCTTCAAATACCATTTATACCCTTGCCACTAGGTTAATTATTTTTTTAACAAACGCTTCCGAAAATAAACTACTTCACAGACTGTGGCAATAGAATGGTATTCCAAAAATAAACAAAATTCTTCATGCTTTTGTTTTGATCATTGTTCTTATCCTCCTCTGACTTTGTTTATTTGCTTTAACCATCTCTAAGCAATATTCATATACTAGTGAAGATTTTTTAATATATAACTATTGTAGAATCTTGTGTTTAGTTTACTCCAATATCTCAAACTATCAAAATATGAATATATGAATGGTATATATGAATTGGATTTTATATACGTGTTGAATTAATTGATTAAAAATTTCTCATTGACATATAAATATTAAAAGTTTTCTTAAAAAATGCAAACAAAGTATGACATAAATGCATTAGATTTCATGAGTAGAGAACATGTCTTTTGTGTTTCTTCAAACACGATTTTTGGGTTTAAGTCGTGAAGACGCTTTTTGAAAATTAGTAACACGATTACGATGCCTCTTGCAATGCGAAGTGCATTTTAAAATAATTTTGTAAAAAAATATTTTATGATCCATTTATATCACTTAATATGTGTTATAATATTTAGAGAATTAACTATAATAATATGACATATCATTGGAAAGAGAGGTGATGACAAACGGTAATTAAGTTTGTAATTAAGAGGTGATGTCAATTAATTATTTGAAAGAAGGAAAAAGGAAAAAATAGAGAAGAAGAATAAGTATAACATGGCTTAATGAGAAGATGATGAATCTAACATGGCCTAATTAGGATAAGGCTTAATTTATTGCAATGTCATCCAGCAATTATATATTAGTATAGATTAGAAATTTTATATTTAAATGATTCTCACTCCTGGGTATGCAAAATTATTAATTAAGTTTTTGTATTCAGGTTTTGCTATCTCATTTTCAATTGGTACTATTGTTAATCCAATTGTTTAAAGTATGATTTTATCAATTTTAATTTTGAAAAAAATACTTTCTACAAACACCCATAAAAAGTATTAGCACTAAAATTCTATAAGCGATATATAGATATGAATATTATTATAAATTATTTTAATTGTTAATTTTTTAGTTTATAATATTTACTACAAAATAGACTATTTATATTATTAATAAATTATAAATAATATTTGATCTATTTATAAATTTATATAATTCAATATCAAGTCTATAAAAGTATATTTTTATACATGCATATATATAAATATATAATATTATATATATTTTAATCCAATCTGATACTCACCAGCTTATTCAACGATGGAACATGACTTGTTTAATATCTGCTAAATAAATAAATATAAACATATCTTTTTCTGAAATTGAGCCATAATTATTCTTTACTGGCGAGCAAAAATTGTGATTGATAAGAGTTTTAATTGGGAAGTTGTGAAGTGAAAGTGATGATTGTATATGATCTTTTTCTTTTTTGATAAAATGAAAGTGATGATTGTAGAGCGAAGGGTGCACTCAAGAATGAATCCTATATAATATAAATATACAAAATTAGAGGAAATGAAATGGGTTTGCAGAAGGCTGAAGTGTGAACGTGGCGCAAGCAATGATATTAATATATTACTAGCCTCTTCACACGCGCGTAGGCTCTTCCTTTTTATAACAAAAAAAAAAATCTATCATATACTTAGATAATTTTCTTTTTTATCAATATATTTTTTTCATTCATCTTATTTTGGGGTTTATGTAATTATCCAGTATATGTTATTGATAGCAATATCTTACACAAACAATGATGATATATATATATATTTTTAATTTCATTAAACCGTATAAATAAGGTTGTTTAAAAAAAGTTTAAGATATTTTTTAATTTTAAATAGTAGATTACATAGAGATCGATGTTGGTCAGTTTTATTTTAAGTTTCAATTCAAACAGGGATAGGTGTGTAACAATCTCAATTATTAAAACTACATTCACTTTTATGATATCTCTCCTTTGTTTTTATACCATCTTAATCCCATCTTAATTGGATTGCTCCAATTAAAGGGTAAAAAAAAAACCTGAATTAGAGTGGAATAGGTGTGCCGTGTTAGAGACTTAGAGTATCTTATTGGTAGTGGGTATAGTGTTTTCTTTGGGCATTAAATTGATAGTTATAAAGATAAGAGAAATTGTGAGAGAAAATAAAGGGAGAGATAAATTTGAATGTGAGTTAGTAGGAAGGCTTTTTTTAACATTAAATTTATTTATTTTGAGGGAATGAGAGATGAGATAGGATTATTTTGGATAATGATAAAAGTTGAGTAAATGAGGAGTTGTGAAGTTAGTGGGAAGTTGGAAATTAGAAAGTGGAGTAGATAAGGGAGATATAAGAAAGAAAAAAAAAAGGGAGACCTAAAAAATAAAGAAAAATTCAAAAGTTGTGATCATTTTAACTTTTGAATTTGAGTATATCAGTAGATTACTCTTTTAACCTTTATTTTTTATTTTAAAAGCAAATTAATTGATTTTAAGTATGGGGTATTTTAGTCTGTGCACTAAAGTGGACATTTTTCTATATTTGGATGCGACTATTATACCCTTTTTGCTAACACTCATTATTATTTGAAGTTAGTAATTAAATTAGGAATATAAGAATATATGAGGGGTATTTTTGACAGTTCATTAAAGTGGACATGAGGACATAAATCCTCTTAATAGTATTAGATAAATATTATAAACGGTCATCGAGATTTGGGATGAAATTTGCATAGTCAGCGTGGTGTGGCGTGGATGAGAGCCACATAATCGGTCTCGTGTTCCTGAGTTTGTGGAATAGTTTACTACTGCTATTATAGTCTATGCAATGCCCAGGTAGAAACTGCATTCCATATTTTCACCTAATGTCCCATAACCCAATCCATCTAGCTCACCTCTCCATGGCCTATCCACCCAAACCGTCTCCCATTCACATTTATTTCTGACTAGGTTGCCTTCATCCTCAACCCAGGGCAGCATCTAAACCTCCAATTACAGGAGGCCCAATCATTTACTCTACTTGCTTCTGTTATATGTGACCAAGTTTGGTTCTATAGAAACAAAATGTTAAAGAATAACCAACCCTTTCCATCATCACCTACATCTCAACCCAACCCTCCACCCTCCCCACCCCTACACCTTATCCATGAAATACACAAAACTTTCCTCTTCCACCAACAAGCTTGGGAATTCTCCACCCAACAAACCACTATCCCCACACGTAAACCATGGTCCCCCCCTCCCCCTGGATGGCATAAGATTAATTTTGATACTGCTGTGAGGCCTAATAATGTTTATTTGGCTGCTATTTGTTGTAATCATATGGGAAGGATTACTCATGCTTGGGTTAATGTTGATTCTCATGGCGACTCTCTTTGGGCAGAGGCCAAAGCTGGTCTTTTTGCTATTTCTTGTGCTCTTGCTGCCGGTTTGGATTCTATTATTTTTGAAGGAGATGCACTCTAGGTCATCAATTCTCTACAGAATTCAGCCTCCTATCCACATTGGTCTATTTCCAATATCATCAATAACATTAATGTATTTACTTTATCTTTTTCATGTATTTCTTTTTCATATGTTTTTAGATCTGCAAATGTTCTCACCCACTCTTTAGCTGCTTGGGCCCCCTTTTGTAATTGTCTTGGTGCCATTCCCATCTCCTCCCTCCCCGCTCATGTTATTCAGGTGGATTTGATAGATGGTATTGGCCCCATGACTCCCTCTTTTGATTAATACAATATAGTTTATTCATTAAAAAAAATTAATTTGAGCATGTGAGTTTTAGTTGTGAGTGAGTGAGAAAGAGAGAAAAGTAGTGAAACGGTGATTCCAACTTTGTTTGGAAAGGGGAAGAAGGGTAGAGAACTTTTTAGTTGAAGGTAGTTACAAATCATATAATTGGGTGGAAGTGGAAAATGGCGAGGGAATGGAAGGGGAAGAAGAAGAAGAAGAAAAGGGTCGGGGTTTTTAAGGGAAGAGAAGAATTCAGATCCAACTTAATACACGCACTTGTAGCGCTGGGGATATGTGATCGTGCTTATGGTTTGTGCCACTTTTCCCATTCCCCATTCCCATTACCAGCATTAATAATATCTTCTCTACAAATCAAAATCAATGCCCACATGTTTTACTTTTTCAGATTAATTTTATTTCCAGACTAATCACATGCACCCCAAGCTGGAACTTGTACAAGGTTCACCTTTGAAACTTGCCTCGTCTACTTCCGTTTCATTTAATCTTTGTCACCTTTGCTTTTCATTCATTGTTAAGGGTTAAATGTCCACTTCATATGTTATTTCCTCAGATTTTGTATACACTGGTTTCAAAGCACACACACAGAGTTCTCTGTAGCTCTTACTTACTCTTTTGGTTTAATGTTTTAATCCCTACACCTATAATTCAATGGGTGTTGTTAATATTAGGATGAACTAAGATGTGGAAGCTGGGCAATAAGATTTTGGGTGAATACCTAGGCTCCGTTTGTTCATTTTCCAAATAACATTTCTGGAAAACTCACTCATTTTCCTGTGTTTGGTAGCGACCTTAAGAATTGTTGGAAAATGTTTTCGAGTGCACAAAAAAATCATTTTCCAAAACACAATTTTTAAAAAATGTTTTATGATGTTTGGTTTATATATACGTTATTTTCATAATCTACAAACATTATAATTTCATGTTTCTCATAATTCAAAAAATCAATCATGCTTCTCATAATTCAAAAAATCAATCATACTTTTCATAATTCAAAAAATTCAAAAATTAACCATATTTTTCATAATTCAAAATAACCATATTTCATCAAAAAATTCTAAATATACTTAAAATAGACAATCATAAATAGACACCTACATTATCCAAAGAGGTTAACTTCTACATTGTCGTAGAAGTTAATACGAAAAAATAAGGTATTGTATTTGTTGTACCTTTTGTGAGGTTATTGTTCCGGGTTCGATCCCTGCCCATGTTGTAGAAAGTCAATGTTATGACTATTGACTACCACTTGTTGGGTACCATTATCATTTGACTTTCCCATATTATTATTTTTAATTAAAAAAAAAAAAAAAAAAACATTTGAATTGTTCTTCCAGATATGAAAGTCAACGATGAACTCTTTTTTGTGTTTTTTATTGGTGAGAACGATTGGCTCTCTTTAAAGTTATCACAATCTTACTCCAAATTCCGCTTGCACAGTTGCACTAGTTGGGAATATGATTATAATATAAATTAATGTAATTCCAATATTTGCTTAGTTTTTACAATTTATGTCAATCATGGTAATGGGTGTAATCATAGTATTTGTTTGGATTTGATTTGGACCAACTTGTCCAGAGAGACTAATATTGATTTTGTTCAATATTTTAGTTTGGAACTTGTAATTTGGGCTTAATTTTAAGGAAAATGTTAAAGATATTACAAAATTTACTATATAAAGTTTACAAATTTACATGTGGATGAATGTGATTAATGACTTTCAAAACATAATAAATGAATGTTTGAATTACTTTTTGTGATTTTCGACATATTAGTTTTTAAAGACTATATGGTAAAATTTAAAATATTCCTAACATTCCTCTACTTTTAATAAAAAGAAGTAATCTTGAAGTATCGTTCTTCGTCTTCTTGTGCCCATATATGCATCTTCTAGAAAATAAATTAAGTGTTGACTCTAAGCCGTAACTCAATTGATTACAAGCCCAGGGAGGATAAAGATAATGGGCACATACCCTCTGCGGTGACAGGATGCCTACAGTTCGGCGAAGACGCAACGTCAATGACCCGAAGACTGGGCGCTGAAGCACCTAAGAAAAAATTGGTTTATCAAAAAAAAAACTCAATTGATTACATGTTCTCTTTTATTTATAGGGAGATTCATGGTTTTAAATTTTAATCACTCATCCCACAATTATCAAATTATTAAAAGAAAAAAAAAAAAAAAAAAAAAGTAATTATCCTAAATTGTTGTTGTCGATAGTATGCGCCTGCAATACACGGATTATATAATATATAGATAATTAATCCATATATATTCATATGTATCGGATTATACATACTTTCGACATGTTTGTCACATACATACTTCTAAAGTTCATAAAGTTATTCAAATAAATAAGGTCAAGTCATACGTGCAGCTGTATTATAATTAACAACCTCACGAGTTCTGACCTAGACCTTTTCAACTGGGATATGCAAAGCATGCCATCAATCAATGCACTGATGAATGTTTTTTTTTTCCTAAATAATGCACTGATGAATGCACATTAATTATGGGCAGGATATTGCATAGCTTCTTCGGGAAGAAATAAAAATACAATAACTATTGTCCATAGATTTTATATAATTTCATTTCATAACAAACAAGTAATCATGCCTTTAAAAGTGGCGCAAATTGTCTTATGAGGTAACTATATGAAATAATCCTCTCACAACATTTGTGGTTCTCGAGTAAAAAAAGAAAAACGTATGTGGTTCTCTTATGCTGTGCGAGGATAGTCTCATGAAGGAAAAATATTTTTTTTCATTTTAAAATATTTTCTTAATTTTATGGTTGAAATTAAATATTATAGATGTAATAGTGTGTATATTGCCATATAATTTTAAATTTTAAATAATAGGTTAGTCTATATACTATTAGATCAAAGAGATAAAAATCATAAAACATACAAATTGAAAGATTTTGAAATAGAGATAATCTTATTCATCTCATGAAGCCGCTCCATGAGATATCTCTTTTTAGAAATTATCTAACTAATAGTATTTTTTTTTTTAGAGATAAATAATTGGATGGATAATTTAGAAGATTAATCAGGTTAAAAAAAAAAAAAAAATTGGAATTATCCTTCAATTTATTTATTTATTATTATTATTTTAAAAAAAATCGTATTTTACAAGAACCAAGATAGGCATTCTGGTTGCAAAAAATTGGACCAGAAGTCCTTAGCAAAAGTTTACTAAAATTTTATTCAATTTTTCATTCAGCAAACACTATAGCGACGAAATTGTACTAAAAAACCTTTTTCCCCAACATTAATCCAATTCATATTCATCACTCAAAAACATCAAAATCGCTAAACACAAAATGAAAGCCCTAATTAACGAAGCATCAACAATCATACACTGTTTCCACAAAGCACCAACACCATACATCACTCTCAGTGCAAGTGCAACCACACAACTATACAAGTGGTTTGTGGAATGAGTTCATGAAAGAGACAATCCAAACTTGTATTCGATGATTTATCATCGGATGATAACGTAATTTTTTGAACAATGTTTTAACTTTTAATACATGATAGTAAACTAATCATAATCATATACTTCACCAAGAAAATAGCATAAAATCTGTGTTCCATGTTTAGAAGGTGGGTTTTGTTCACATTTAATGATAAATCAATAAATCATAAATGTGAAAAAGAAATTTGAATTTGAATTTTCATTATCTTTATCTTTATCTTATCCTAGACTAGATTTTGAATAATTTGTCGTTTAATTCACCTATAAGTATAATCCCCACGGGTTAGATGAGATTTGCCATCCCCATCTACCAACACATAAAAAGTGGGCTCCATCCTCCGGCCTTCACTCTAATTATGTTTGTAGTTGTAGCCACTATGCATTGAAATGGGCCAAATCCAAAAAAAAGAAAAAACAGACTTTTATTACAAGTAAACTAACGGTTCAACTATAATACGACGGTTGAATCATACAATTTTCCTTTTAAAATCAGTACAAAAAAAAAAACTCCAAAGAAGCCCACCATCCAGCTGGCGAAAACCTTTATTTCCTAAGCTAGGCCATTAGCTAACTGCCAATCAATATCCAAGTCTCTACTCCACTGTTTTTTTATTTATAATTACAGCCAAGAAAAAATAGAAAGAATAAGAGAGAGAAAGTAAAGAAGATAATAGAAAGAGAGAGAGAGAAGCTATCAGTCACTCTCTCTTTTTCTCTTTTCTCTTTCTCTTTCGCTTTTGGTTTTACCTTTACAGATCCGATGAGAAAGAAAGAAAGAACAAAAAACAAACACACTCACTCCTCCTACTTACCCTAAATTATGCTATCAATCAGGAATTTATGAATTAGTCATATTTCTCTTCTGGTCCCCTTCACTAAACCCACAATATTTTTGTTTTTTGAAAAATAAAAAACAATTTAAATTAAATTAAATTTTCTTCTTCTCCTTTAAGAAGTTAGAGTCTCTCTCTTTTGAATCCAGAAGGAAAAAAAACCTAGAAATGGCGAGCAGAGGGAGCAGATCAGAGAAGGTGAAGAGGATTTTCCAACAATTCGATGGGAACCACGACGGAGGGCTCAACAGAGAGGAAATGGCTGCGCTCGTTGTGTCCGTGAACCCTAGGGTCAAGTTTAGCGACGAGCAAATCAACGCGATTCTCGATGAAGTCTTTCGAACCTACAGCGAGTTCATCGATGGTGAGAAGGGTTTGACCTATGAGGGTTTGTTACGGACTTACGACGATGGCGCCGGTGACGTGGACCGTGACTTCGACGCGCTAGGGTTGGAGCTCAATTTGGACGAGACTAAAGGCATTTCCGAAGCTTCGTCGTCTTCGATAGCAGACGAGCGAGGGCTCGGACTCGGTCTCGAGTCGCATAAGAAGCAGAGGACCGCGGCGTGGGCGATCTCGCCGAACCACGGCATCGTGTTCGACGACACGTGGAAGATGGTGGATGATTTGGATCTTGTTTTGAAGAGATTGAAAGCGAAGCAAGCGAAAGAAGGGAAATTGAGAAATGACAATTTGGATGCCTACTCAGACGCTGGGTGGTCAAGGGAATTGGGACCCTCAACAGAAATATCCGATAAAAGGGTATTTTGGGAAGAGTCTGGAAATGATTATGCCTTGTTTGTGAAGGAATTAGGGGTTTTGAGAAGCCGGGCGGATGGAGCGAGGTCCCGTGAAGAAGCATTCGATGGGCACATGGCGATTGGTCGAGTATTGTATGAGCATCAATTGTTTAAGGAAGCATTGGTGAGTTTCAAGAGAGCTTGTGAATTGCAGCCTGTGGATGTGAGACCGCATTTCAGAGCTGGGAATTGTCATTATGTATTAGGGAAGCATAAGGAGGCGAAAGAGGAGTTCTTGTTGGCGTTAGAGGCGGCCGAGTCAGGTGGGAATCAGTGGGGTTATTTGCTTCCACAGATTTATGTCAATCTCGGCATTGCGCTGGAAGGTGAAGGTATGGTTTTAAGTGCTTGTGAGTATTATAGAGAAGCTGCAATTCTTTGTCCTACGCATTTTAGAGCTTTGAAACTTTTGGGTAGTGCTTTGTTTGGGGTTGGGGAGTATAGGGCGGCCGTGAAGGCCTTAGAAGAGGCTATATTTATTAAACCGGATTATGCGGATGCACATTGTGATTTAGCTTCGGCTTTGCATGGTATGGGTGAGGATGAGAGGGCAATTGAGGTGTTTCAGAAGGCTATTGATTTGAAACCTGGTCATGTGGATGCATTGTATAATTTGGGTGGGCTTTATATGGATTTGGGTAGGTTTCAGAGAGCTTCGGAGATGTATACTAGGGTTTTAGCTGTGTGGCCGAATCATTGGCGGGCACAGCTTAACAAGGCTGTGTCGTTGTTGGGGGCTGGGGAAACTGAGGATGCTAAGAAAGCTTTGAAGGAAGCGTTGAAAATGACAAACAGGGTTGAGTTGCATGATGCGATATCGCATTTGAAACAGCTGCAGAAAAAGAAGGTGAAGTCTAATAATGGGGGTTCCAATGGGGAAGTGGCATTTGTCATTGTGGAACCCTCGAAATTTAAGACTGTGGGAGAGAAGACCATGTCGAGACAGGACTTGGCAAATGCTCTTCAAATTAGGGCTTTTCAGAGGATTACAAGGCTAGGGCCGTTGTGATTTGGAGCTTCTGAAGAAGGAAATGATTGAAGGTGATGTGCCGGTGTCCTATTCTGGTAGTGGCATTCCAGAGAAATCCATACGCAAGCCTACCTTGGAAGAAATTCTCCGCCGCTTACTCAATGTCCTGAAGCCTGAGACCTTCCAAGGAGCAGTCAAAGCCATAAACGAGAGGATACTCTCTGTCTTGGATGAAGCAGGTTCAGGCAGGGTGGATTTGGGCATGTTTTTTGCTGTCCTTGCACCCATTTGCAGTGGCCCTCCTGAGAAACGTAAGCGTGTGGCTTTTGATGCACTTTTGTGGCGTCCTGTGAATGAAGGCATCTCGCAGATTAAAAAGGTTGATGCTGTTAGATACATCAAATTGTTGAGAGCTATCTATGTCCCTTCTCAAGGGGTTAGTGAGATGCTGGAAGTCCATGGAGAAATGGATGCTTCACTGATGTCTTACTCTGAGTTTCTTGTCATGTTTGATGATCCTGATTGGGGTTTTGGTATCATGTCCACTCTGTTGAAGCTTGAAACCGGGGATAGGAACCGCCATGGTCACCATGTTTGCTCCGTTTGCCGCTACCCGATTATTGGGTCCCGCTTCAAGGAGATGAAATCTCATTTTAGTCTCTGCAATCAATGTTACAGTGAGGGAAAGGTGCCTTCTACCTACAAGCTGGAAGAGTATAGATTCAAAGAGTATGGAAACGAGGCTGAAGCGAATGAAAGATAAGTGCTTGTGCTTTAATATGCAATCGCATAATGGTAGCTAGAAGACTTAAAAAGTTTTTCTGTATTATTCTTGTCATGTTATTCTAGTTGTTAAGTGTGAGATATATAGTTCGTCAATGTGTTCAGCAAGCATCATGCCCTTGTATAATAAAATGTTTCACGTGGTTGCTCTGAATTGTTGTTTTCTAGTAGCAACTGTAGGATCCTCCTCCCTTTTCCTTTTTTTCTTCCCCCAACACTCAGAGGTGTATATTTCCTTTTATGATTTCTGATTCTTTGTGTAGAGTTTATTTTGAATTGATGAGTCCAGATTTGCATTAGAGATGAATGGCTTTTTATTTATGAGTTTAAATTTTACTTGAGGGTTTAAATGGAGACCAAAAAAAAATCTGTCTTTCGCTTTTATGAGTCATGAGAATATATGTTCAAGTGATAATTGAAAGAATTTTACTAGTGCCTTGCGTTTGACAATAATTTGACATTATTGGAATGGCAATGCAAGTTTGTATCTGTAGATATGTAGGAATCAAATTGGTGCATAAGAAGACTAATGCCAGACATCATTAATCATGATGGAAATTATGCTAGCTTTTTAAAGTCTTGATGAAAACTCAAGAATCAGCAGTCTGTAGATTGATGATTGTGCTCTGTAGGATCCCCCTACCTTTCCCTTTTTTAAGCTGGTTTTCTGGAGGTTTAATGCTTATTGCTTTAGTCCATCTTGAATGTTTGTGCACCATGTGCATATTTGCTTACTTTGAGATGCTGGGTGAATTTTGAGGGTGAGAAGTTTCACTTATATTAAAAAGTTAGAAATTTTCAATTTGTATATATTTCTCTATATTGAACAAAATAGGGGGTATAATTGTCAAATTATTTTTTGTCTTATCATTTTCTCTCATTCTCATTATAATTTTTAGATCATTCAAAATTTCAAACAAATGGGAGGATATCTAATAATCTATTCCTCTCTCCTAACTTAATTTTTAAAAACATCTAAATATGAGGAAAGGATAAAATATCATTCCTTCTCATATCCCTCCTTCATAGGTTACAGATTCTTTTCTTGTTTACCTCCCCGGATTTTTTGTAACAATGTGGTCTGTTAATGTGCTCATGTAGTTTGGGTCTCCTCTGCTTGTTGGAGTTTGATTATCTCGGGTGTTAATGATTGAAACTTTTGAAAGGGTCAAATATAGTTACTGGTACGATCAATAATTCAATACCAAAACGGCAGTGTGTGTGGTACACTTTGGTCTAACAACTCTGTCTACTAACTACACCAGGAACTAGACGTGCCTCTATATTGAAACTTCTTGAACTTCCCACAACCGGTAAATGCTAGACTAGGTCTTAGAGGATTTTACTATGTTTACATCATGCCAACTAAAAGGTCAAATGCGTTTCTGTAAGAGTATTCTCGACCAGTTAAGGGCAATCATGGTCTATAAACTGAATTAGCAACCATGAAAGACAAATGTAAAAGCGGTGATTTCGAGGGCAGTTAGGGAACTATAACTAATCAAGCAATTGGTTTGTTCTAACGAAGTATTTAAACAAGGGCAACGGACTGTTCTGTTGCACAAGTAAATATTGGAATTGTTATCGGGTCTCATTTGCTTATTCTGTGCTTCCAATGAACCCTGTTCAGTTGCCGTCTCAATTCTGGCATAGTTGACCCGTTCCAATTACTAACATCGATAGCAACGAAACTATAGTCATGTATAATGGTTATAACAAGAAGAAAAGCCAGGAAAACAGCTGTATAATTATCTCTTTGCATAACCACCTTATCATACAGGGCATCAAGTCTCAGCTTTTTTTGTTGGACAATATTTCAGCTTACTATAGCCGTGTGAGAACAACAATGTTGTCATGATTCAAAAGTTAGAAACACTATTGTTATTTTTTTTGAGTAAACACTATTGTTATTGATTGATAATGATGCTTGAGTTGAAAAACTAAAAAAGCCTGATTGTCATAGGGCAATCGAATGCTGTATTAAAGCCCCTACTGTATAATTTAATGGTTCTGTAGGACCAACTAGTGTATGTGTCAATCCCCTAATAACTGCTTCAATTTTTATATGGCTCATTCGGCTGGTTTCGTAGGGAAGACAGGCAATTTGGTTTGGTTTACGGGATTCAATTGTTTATTTCCCCCCATATGTAATCATTAAGCCACGTCCACCGTAATAATTTCAAAGTTTATTCCCTTTTTTTTTTAAATCCAGAAGAAAGTCGTTACTCGATTAGTGATGCATGTGTTATAACTATGCTAAATTCATAAAGCAAATCATTATCAATCAGCTTTTAGCAGCCAAACAAATAATAAGTTTTATCATAAGGGCCATCACAGTCAAACTATCATCTACTGTTGTTTATCGCTTTATCTATATTTCCCCTTTGGGGCCGAAAAAAGGAAGGGCAGAATAAACTAACATAGTCATATATAATTATTTTGAGAGGTAATAGCAAATCCGTTGTAGTCTAGTTGGTTAGGATACTCGGCTCTCACCCGAGAGACCCGGGTTCAAGTCCCGGCAACGGAATTAGTTTTTAAATTTTTTCTTGTCTTTACCACAAGTCCACACAACCTTTTTTGTTCCACAGTTGTCACTTCAAAAGTATTGTCGGGATGGGCTTCAGAGTCCAAAACTAGCCCCAAAGCGAGCCCAAATTAACCGATATTGGTTTAGAAGACATTTTTATTTATATCATGTATTAATGTATACCGCCAATTTTTGTTATTCGGCGGCAACGGAAATTTTTTGTTACTCTCATGATCTCAGCTACTATCTTGAATTCATTTCTAAATTCTAATTCCGAATAAGAAAGTTATTTTAATAATTAAAATGAAATAAAATACATTGAACATCACCATTTCTTCCCAGGACAAAGTTTGGGGGTTAAAAGTGTTGTAATTCTTCAATTTCCGAACTTCCAGGCTCTTTGATTAAAATAAAGGAAATGGATGCAAGGTAGTAAAAGTTTTTTATTTTTTATTTTTTTCACTAAACATTAGTTGTAATAGCCTAATAGGTTGCCACTTGTTTTTAGTAAAAAGCCAATAGAATAATTCCGATGCACGGTTGCGTATAGGTTTCTCACTGTGTTACAACACCAGTAAGCTGCCTCCTCCTAAATACATGCAAGAAACATGCTGTGTCACTCACTAGGTGTGATAAGAATGATCAATTTGATTTAAACACTGCTTTTAGTTTAACCTTCACCGCTGGAACTCTAATTATCATACATCATCTATAATCCATTAAGTAGTTGCTAAATGCTTTTCGATGGGTTAGAATAAGCTGAGCCAAGAAGATAAGGTTGGAAATGCAGGCAAACATCATGACTGGAACTCTAAGATTAGTCATGCACTTGTCATGGATGATAATGGTTATTATGATGCCCGTGATAGCAACAACATCATCATCACTGTTACCAGCACCAGCACCAGCATCAGCACCAGCACCAGCACCTTCACCATCACTGTCATCTGTTTCGCTTCACCCCCTACAGGAACAAATGCACAGAGGCGAGGAACAATATCAGGTTCAACCAGATATTCTTCTAGAAGACTATGGCATTTGGAATCCCACACCCAACTATGGTGGAGGTTACTTCGCACCTATTCCACACTAAGAAGAAATTTGCTGTGGTTTTACTTCCCAGGTTTCATATTGTAAACCAACAAGAACCTGAATATGATGATATTCTCTCTTAAATGGTTATGCTGCATTTGTATTCTTTATATAGTCCCAGTAAGTTTCTTCTTCCCGGTACACAGATTCTGTTAATTTAACAGAACATATGTAATATTATGTCGTTCTCTTGTAGTAATCACTTTATGTCTCATCTCATGGTGTATCTGAAGGGTATTTCTCATTGGCTATAGGAATCTACTAACTCAAATGAACTTCTTCAAGTATAGAAAGGGAAAAAACAGATCATGATCGTTAGCTTGTACAAAAAGTGAAGGTAGACCACAGTTGCGTATATCCCAAAGATTTTCATGTTTCTTTGTTTTGCAAGTAAAGAGAAATAATGACAAGAATTTAATTCTATTGCATAAGGTAAAACATGCATGTTTCAACTAGAAAGATGCATTTTAGTAGCAAAAACCTAACCCAACCCAACCCTCAGAACAAGATTAAAACCTCAATAAATAGTGAACTTCTAATAACCCATGTGGCCCCAAAATTCACGGAAATCAAGGATTAGCTGAGCATACGGCCCCTTTGCTTGGTGGAACATGACAGTAGATAACAGAAATTGCATTGTTCTTCATTGGAATTCAGAACAACAGATGCACCCCAATGGAACACCACACTGTCATAGGCAAACATCTGGCAATGACTTACCTATTTGACAAAGGAAAAAACAGAATGAGTTCTTTGACGACAAGGTTAAGCAGAACTAAAAGAAGGGATGCATGCATGCCCCATGGCAGTAGAAGGAATTCATTGTATAGAAAGTAAAAGCAAATGTGAGGAGAATGTGTGAAGATTTTGCATTCTAACCCGGAAAAAAATATTCCTCCACATGGTGCATTCTTTGTGCACATAGGGGAGTTTTTTCTTCCAATAAAATTTTCTCTTACGGTCTCAACACTATAATGGGTAAGATTTCGAGAAAAAAGGGTCTGAGGAAGAAGAGGTATCAAAACTTATCAAAACAAAGTATTGATTTCTTTCCACTTTCTCTACATAACTAAACAAGAAAAAGTAATAATGCTTAATCTTCTATTCTTTTCTCTTATTTTGATATTTTCCCTAACTCTATCTGCCCTTGTAGGAAGGGAACTAAATGGAATGGAATGCTTTTTTAGACCAAAAGTATGAACATGTTGTATATTTCCAAATTCTCAACTTCATAAATAAAGCCCAAGGGTATATATTGGTTGGAGTTCGTACTTGGAACACCTTCTTAAAAGAAAAATAAAAGGTTGAGTACAAAACTGAGAAATGCCATTTCCTATATTATAGATCATTGAGGATTTCTTTGCCAATAGTTGAGGTTGCTCTTCTATGCTCATCTAGTTTTTTTAACTCTTATTTTATTATCTTTTTCTCTTTTCTCTCTTCTGAAAACAATGCAGTAATTTTATTTACTGAATAATTCAACAATTACCATACTCACATAAGATGTATGGAAGATGAGCAAGAAACAGCAGCAACTTTCTGAGCACGCTGTGCTTCACTCCTGTAAAGCTCTTTCATTTCTTTTTTCACCCGCCTTGCTTCACGCCGTTCCTCCTTTATAGCAGCCTGCAAGCAGAAAATTTCAACACCATTATCATTGAAATAGTAGAATATACCATCAAAACAATATAAACCCATACATGATTTTTTAAAGCAATAGATGCTTGAATAGACAAGTACTAAATGCAAACTTATCTCCTTCTGAAACATCCTTAGTAATGGCACACAAATAGGCAAAGGACTGTATTTTGATCTGTTGGGTGATATATATATATATTTTATAACGTAGGGAACTTTTCTAAAGAAGAGCCCTTCGAACTCGCCTTTAGGTAGTAAAACCTACAGGAAACTAACCCCACCCGCTAGAACCAGTTGCCGGGTAATCTAGAGGCATTCACTCCTGACGGGCTAAGCAATTTATGCACATGCCCAGGAGCAGATCTGTTGGGTGATTTTGATACGATAATTCGATGTCTAAGGCATTGTCTATTCAAGAAAATGCATAAGATGAAATAAGCAGCAAGGAGGTACCTTCCGTTCTTTCTTCTCCTCCTTTGATTCCTGACCAAGAGGTTTCTTCTGCTGCTGCTCAGCTTTATTGCTACCTATATCCTTCACTTTTTCGGCAGCTGGTTTTCTACTAGGAGGTAGAAAGTCCACTGGAAACTTCTCTTTTCCTCGAAGGGATATTACATGACTCGTGGCACCCATGGCTCTGGATACAGTTTCAACCAACTTCTTTTTCCTCTTTATTCCTGGAGCGTCAATCTTACCAGGGTGGTTATCAAGATTTGAATACGTAGAAACTATGGTTTCGCAGTCCCATATTTCTGATTCATCACTACTTTCTTGTACAACAACCAAATCTTTGTCTTCATTTTCATTTTCGTTTTCATACTTCTCAGCATATTCCACAATGCGATGAATCACATCAGCAGCAGAGTCTACTTGCTCTTTACTTTTTGGTATGTCATTATCATGCAATAAATCTGCAGGAGCCTTATATTTGTCATCGAGCATGTTTGAGCTTCTCTGCAAGGGCCTCAAATTGTCACCTAGAGCATATTTGAGCTTCTCCGCAAGGGACTCCTCTTCTTCTGCTACATAACCATCATAATCATCATCATCATCATCATCATCAGTGCCATATTCTTGATGTTCAAGCTGGAAAAGATAAAACACTGTGAGAAAAGAAATTTGATGTGACAAGAGAAAGTCCATCAAACAAAGGAAAATAGTGGTTTCGCCGTATGATATAAGTTAAAAGGGTAAAAAGTTTTTATTGACAGCTTTTTTAGGAGAGGGAATAGAGGGGAATGGAATGGAAATAAAAGAATTTTTAAAGAATATGCTTTTCATTCCCACGTTTGGGAGTTTAATGGGAGGGAAAGGAATGAAACCATAAGCCCATTTTTAAATACCTCTAAATTTGGGAGAAATCGGAAGGAATGAGATATGTTTTACTAAATTTTTACTGAAGTCCCATAATACCCTTTTTTTTTTCTTAAATGCTTACCCCCCTATTTTTATTAAAGAAATGACATAACGTTAATGTTGTTATATAATAATTTATTTCCATTCTTTTCCATACATCTCCGAAACAAGATTACTTTCATTCCATTCCTTTCCTTTCAAATATCCAAACAAGAGAGTGATAAATTTTTAATTCATTTCCTATTCTATCTATTCCATTCTATTATTTTCCTTCATAAAGTCTCACACATAGTGTTACAATAAAAAACTGTGGTAAATGCCTCAAGGCCTACCAAAATTCCCTGATACTTGTGGTACATGATCAAGGTAGAGAATGGATACTAATGACTCAGTAATAGCAAATTCCTTTGCAGCTATGTAGAATAAGAGGGGGGGAAATCAAGACAGTTCATGAAAATAAATATTACAGGTAGTTGAAACTCATGTATGATACATAAATGAGCTAGTGAAATGTTAAAAATTCAAATCCCCCAATAAGCAAATTAACTGCATGGATGTCATCCAATTGACATAATAATCTAGGTGTGAACACACTTAATATAATGTGTATTCTCTACAATCAAGTAGAGGGCAACAAAGGGAGTGCATGATTTCTTTTTCTTTTTTGATAAGTAATAATTACACCTGAAAAGAGCAAAGGTCAAGAAAATCTAAAAAAGTGTCACAGGAAAGACAACCCGAAGCATAAACCCAATCAAACAAAGTTTGAGGAAGTTGTTTTTCAGGTCAGACATAGTTCACCCCCCTCGAGGGAGTGCAGGATTTCTAACTCCAACAAATTGGGGCTCGGCTCCCGAACTTTATTTGAACTGCCTCATACGATTAAGCATCAGCTCATCCATCTCCCCCTACCCATCTCAAAACACACACAACACCCCCCCCCCCCCCAACACACACAGAGAAGATACTGTTGTATACCACACACACAATCATAACAAACTGTTACATATCTATCTATGTGACCTCTTATAGATTAAACAGATGAGTTTCTTCTTGAATCAATTGCATCATTTTCTTGTTTTCTATTGAAACTTGGTACCTTTTCAATAGGTGTTCCATTGGCCAAGCATGGAACTACTATTAGGCATAAGAAGATTAGCACACACCCAAAAGGCTTTGAAACATACAATATGACAAGTGGCGGTTCTCTCAATATAATCAAACTCACATAATGTATGCCCACCATCTCAGTCAATCAGAATCAGGAATCACTATGTTATTAAATGCTTTACAGTCTAAGGCTAAAGAAAGTCGTAACTTTGAAGTATAAATAAGAAATTTTATTGCAAAAGAGAAAAGAAAAATGAACACAAGAAGTGTACATAACAGAAAAATACATCTCAAGCAATACAAGAATCTAGGAAATCAAAAACAGAAGAGAAAGACACTACTCTAGTGGCCTTAGACCAGTCCATAAGAGTTCAAAGAACCGTCCCTTTGACTTCCAATAGATTTCGCTCCGTCCCCTCAAATAAAGTCATTACTTTCAAGTTCTTGATGGGAAGAATTATATAGAAAAGCCAAAAAGAAGTTCTAAATATAGATTTATAACAATGTGCTTAGACACAAATTTTAGAATTAAAACAATTTAAAATATGAGAGGAAAGAATAGGAATTAAACAACATAGCAGATTGGAATGTGTCCAAAAAACGTTATCCAATTGGCTTTAAGTGAATTGAGCATAGAAACTACCTTAGGGTTAGGAAACTTAAATAGTTAATTTTTTATACTATTTTGTTCTAGGGCTACATGGAACAGCTCTATACCAAATGATACATAAGGTCCAAATTTAAGAAAGAAATGAACAAGATGAATTAAAATTACAATAAGAAACAGGAAAAGAAACTCACTAAATCAAATTGCTCATCCAAAAGACGACGGACTCGTGCCTCTTCACCGGCACATTCATCTCCTTTCACCAGCTGATTTTTAACTCCACTTTGAAAGACAAGGCCATCCACAACTTCATTATCAGCCTCATTTTCGATATTTTCCTCAAATTCCTCAATTGTATTCAACCTCTCATCCACCTCTACATCCTCCTCTCCTTCGGCAAGGTTTGCCTGAACAACGAAATCCTCTTCCAAGTCCTCATTATCGGAACCAAACCGCGACAAATCACTATCATCAAGCAATGCAGCCACTTCAGGATCAACCGCTTTCTGAACCCTCACACCAACTGTCTTCGCCGCAACTGTAAAAATCGACTTCCCATTGTCATCACCATCCACCTCAGCAATCCTTACTCTCGAAGCATCATATGCCTAAAGAAAACAAAACAACAATAACAATACTCATTCAAATTGAACAGAAATTATTTCAAAATTTTCTCAGCAACCAAACAGAGTAGAAAAAAGAAAACAAAAGCTATGCCAACCTTAACGTCACGCGGAAGCTCATCAAGCCTCGCCTTCGGATTATTATAAAACGCAGAACCACCGCCAGCTTCCTTCATGTGATTCAGATAATTATAACCGTCATCCGGAAACCCTAGCTCCAAAATCTCCCTCCTCACGTGCTCCGGCAACGTTTTCCTCGATGGCGGCGCCGACGTGGTCCCAAAAACCCGATCCTCGTCCTCGTTGACATCGTGATCGTCGTCGGCATCGGCGAATATCGAATCGGTCTCGTCGTATTGGCCGGAGCCGGAGACGCGGACGAAAACTCGGTCATTACCGGGTGAGTCGTCGAAATTGGGATCGGACGAGTCGCGGGCGAGTAATTGGAACGTTGCGGATTTCTTTTTGTCGATGAATTTCTTTTTCCTGCCCATTTTTATAAGTGTTTGTAGAAATTGAAGGCAGCTGGCTGAGTGTGATTCAAGCTACGAATAGTTGATAGCTTTGAGAATGAATTGAATAAACCCTCAATCGGATGTGATTCTCTGTCGAGTGTAGAGTAGAAACTATAAACCCCAGCTGCTGGTCCGACTAAAGAGTAAAAAGTATAAACCCTAGAGGACAGTCATTGTGGTTGCTTGAGTCAACACGTGTCATTTTGGAACGAAAATAAATTTAAAAAAATTTAAATGTTCCGTTGCCGGGACTTGAACCCGGGTCTCTCGGGTGAGAGCCGAGTATCCTAACCAACTAGACTACAACGGATGCTTGACAATAATCGGAACAATTATTTTATATTCTATTTAGATTTGGATCTGGCACTCAAGTTCAACAGCATCATGGTGAATCAGTGGAACTTGGCTAAATGCAAACTTCATCCAACACCTCAAACTCAAAATTCATGTGGAAACTTGAAGACACCTCAAGTTTAGAATGGAATATGGAATGAAATGCGTGAGACAAATGCTAATAACATAAGATGGTGGTGGTTGGGGATGGACAATGGTTGGAGTACGACTAGTATGATCAGACTATACATAGATGAAGGGATCTCGACCTCTCGGGTGGGTGGATGATAGTTGCATCAATATTTGAAAATGGTGATATTGGATGTGGTCCATGTGGATCACGTCATCGATGATTCGTTGAAAACTGATTTGAGGGGCTCGTCTACCCTTATAAAGAATATTGTTTATAGGATTGAGAAAGTGAGAGAAATAAATGGAAGTCAAGACTAATTTGATTGGATCTAATGACTTACGCCTATAACAAAAGGACTTTAAAAACTACATATTTACTAAATAAAAATGTAGTGTTATAATGATTAGAAAACAAATACGTAACATTATATGAGGAATGTATTACTTGTGTTTCAATCAACTTGAAGGAGTGACATGCATCATGTGGTTGTAGATGACTAATTAAATAAAGTTGGGCATAACAAATACTAATTAAATTAAAACTTTTATTCTTTCTTTTTTTTCCCCTCAAATAATCATTATTAGGGAGTATTAAGCTTAATTTTGTGGAATTCAATTAAGAATGACATAGGTGTGTTTTCCTTTTTTCACCCACATACATGGTCAAAGTTTTTAAGTTTAAGTTCAACGTGAAGAATAGTGAGTTGAGTACATGGAAGTATGGAAGGAGTGTAATGCAAATTTGTAAAATTGGAGGATGCAATTGCCACACCCAAGTAATCGGAGGGAAGCTGAACCGCGCTTCCGCATAAGAAGTTGTATTGCTTCACGTGATGTCACGTGTCTACAGCTCCCACGTGTGCACGAAGAAATAGTGGTTACCGTTTCATAATTCATTCATTCAGGCGAAGTCGGTGCGTCTTTGAAAAGGTAAAAAGGCGGTTCGGTTTATATCTTTGAATCAATCATGTTCTTCCGATTTCACCATCAAGAAAACTAAACCTGCTTATCTTCTATTACTGAATATCGATCCCCCTATCCAAAACCAAAAGATTCGAATTCTTAATGTTTTAGAGCTTAGATTATTGAGTCATGGAAATGGAGACCTCGATATTGTTGCCTACGCAGCGATACGCGGCGGCAGCTCTGTTTGCACTTGCTATTCACCAGTCTCAGGTCCATCAAACGCAGCCTGAGAATACTTTAGCCCCTCTGGATGAGGAGCCGATTGGTGAAGGTGTAATAAGCGACGAAAACAACGCTTCGGTTTCCGAAGATCCTCAGCTTTGGGTCCACGAAAAATCGGGCTTGCTTTGCTCTGTTTTCAGGTACTCATTTTGTTTACTTTTATTTCCAATTGAAGCCGAGGCGTGAAATCTTGCTATTTTTGTGATTTTGTCTTGGAAAGAAGTCCTGAAATGCAAGTTAGTTTTAAAAATTGTTAGGTCAATGTGATTTTGTGGTTTATTCATTTTTTTTTTAAAAAAATTATTCTTGTGAGCTTGTAATTCTAAGTATTTTTGGGAATTTTTTTGTATAAATAAGGACAGGTTTCTTGAAGTGGATGACCAAGCCTGGCATGGGTTGAAGGAAACTGCAGGGACTTCTTCACAAGTTCGGCATCACGTTGGAGCGGTATGTCTCTTCCCTGAACAATTACGCTTCGTTTGGGAGTCTATAAAATAAAATTGAATGAAATGAAATGAGTTTAGTTTAAAAATAATATGAGAAAAAAGAAGAAGAAGAAGAAAAGTAGGCTATAATTTCTAATGCTTGACTTGTTAATTGTTATAAGAGTAATGGCTCTCTGACTGAGTTACTGTTGATTATCTCAATTCTGTCGAATAGTGGTAATTGGTGTTAAAATCAATCCACATCAAACTCATTTTATTTCTCTCTTAATAACACTAAAAAAGTAACGGAAAACCCATGGAACAATACCATGGCGATGCTGTTCGCCTCAGCTGCAACCGCCACCTGCCCACTTCCGTCCCTTCACTAAAACCGCCAGGCACCACCACTACTTGGTGTTTTCTCTAACACTACCAGGCAGACAGGCACCACCATTACTTGGTGTTTCAGGAAAAAAAAAAAAAAAAAAAAAACCAACCCTTTTTGTTGCGTTTTTCAGATTCAGACTTTAGAGGGAGGGACTAGGGAGAGAGTTTTGAAGAACCCATAAAGGATAAAAGAAGGTTTGTCACAACCAAACACATAAACATGAAAAACCCACCACCGTTCAAAGACAAAGCAACAGATCTCTCTTCAAAGTCAGGTGCAAAAAAAAAAAATTTCTTTTATTTTTTAAAGGAAATTTCCTTTACTTTTTACCTCCAAACTCCAAATCAAAGAGAGTAAAAGTCGATCTATCTAAATAAGAATAGCGAAGAAGAAAAAGAAGAAAAGGATTGATGTTATTCAAGAATAGAGAGAGAAGAGATTGTGTCGCTGTGCACAGCAAGAAAAAGGGATTTTTTCCTTGAAGCAAAAATGAAGAAGAAACACCAAGTAGTGGTGGTGCCCGACGGGGTTAGAGAAGGGGCGGGGGTGGGCAGGTGGCGGTTGCATTTGGCGGCGACGGCATCGCCATGGTGTTGGGAGATGGGTTTTCCGTTACTTTTTGAGTGTAGTTGAGAGAGAAATAAAATGGGTTTGATGTGGGTTGTTTTTAACCGTTCGATTTTAGATCCGCCATGTGTCCTCCATCCGGTTAAAAATGGAAGAGAATGGAAGCATTTTTAATGGGAGGGGAGCCGGACCCATGTTGAATTTATAATTAGCAGAGAGCAAGCCAAGAGCTTGGTATACCTTGTAGCTCAATAAATCTTTCTTTTTTTTTTCAAATTTATTTTAGTAGTATCACATTTTTGGCTTGACCCTTTGCTATGCATTCATCTCGTTTTTGTTGAATATGACATTCAAAATTATTTCAGTTCTTGACGTTACTCTCAGAGGCAAGTGATGGACCTTCTTCAGAAAAATCTGATAAGGAACTTGCGTTGACAAAAGCTGTTGATGCTATGGTGCTTAGTATGGAGAGCCTTCCTAGTTCCATTGAGGAAAAAAATGGGAGTCTTGAATATGAAATCGAATGCCGCAAGAATTATTCCAAATCTGAGACAGAATCAATCTCTGATGTGGCTGATGAAAATGCTTCTGATGAATCCCAAGGTGAAACTTGGGAGAAACCTGTGGAAGAGGGAACACTGCTCAGCAATCAGAGGAAAGTGACAGTTCTTTACATGCTTCTTTCAGCTTGTGTTGCAAAGAATTCTGAAGATGACAAGAGATGTTCTCAATTAGTAAAGGGCTATGATGCTCGGTATCGTGTGGCTTTAAGGTTGCTGGCAACATGGCTTGGTGTCAAATGGATAAAACTGGTTAGTCTACTTGAACTTTTATTTTACCGTAAGCTCCTTTTAATAGGTTAACTCTAGGTGGGTTTTGCTCTTTCATGAAGAACTAGCCTCTTGTACTTCAAAAAGAATGTGCACACATGTGTGCATGAATCATGTTTTGTAGTACTTATGAGCTGACCTACACTATTAGTCATTTGATTTCTGAAGTTTTTCCTTGTGCCCTTTATGAAAAATTTTGGTCTTAACAGGAAGCCATGGAGATAATGGTTGCTTTCTCTCTGACGGATTCAGAGAAAGAGGAAGGTGCAGAGGAAGAAAAGTCAGAAACCCCAGAGAGCTCTTGGGATACATGGAAGCGGGGAGGTATCATTGGTGCAGCTGCTTTAACTGGAGGAACCTTGATGGCCATCTCTGGCGGTATGTGAACTGTTGATTTTACTAGATCAGATATCTCTTCTTCAACAAGTTTATGCTAAGATGAGCAGTTTTTATTTATCATTGACATTATTTTATTTTTCAAAGGTCTAGCTGCCCCAGCTGTTGCACAGGGTTTGGGTGCTCTGGCTCCTACATTGGGCAGTCTTGTCCCTGCAATTGGAGCTAGTGGATTTGCTGCAGCAGCAAGTGCCACAGGATCTGTAGCTGGTTCTGCTACCGTTGCTGCATCATTTGGAGGTATTTAAAAATGTTTTTTTTTTTCTAAATTTTGTGATTAACTATCAAGTGTTAAAGAATAAGAGGAAACAAAACTCCTTTTTAGATAATGTTTTGCTATTGGCTTTTTTCTTCTAAACTGAAAATGTGTTGTAATCAGAAATTTAATGACTAATTTTATATAGAATTCCATCTTCGTATAATGCTGTAACTGCTGTTCTAACTGATCTAAAATATGAAGTAAGAAAATTACAAAGTGCCAAATCAAGATTTTTTTTTTGTGTTTTCTAAGACTGTCAGTTTACAGAAAAATTTCCACTGAATGTATGTGTGTGCATGTAAGAGAGAGAGAGAGAGAGAGAGAGGACTTAATTTAATTTTGTGATGTTTGCAAACAGCCTGGTCAGGGTCATAGTCCTTAACAAAACCAATTTACACAGTGATAGTGGCAATCTATGCAATGACTTAATCTTAATGTTGTGAAGTTTGCATTCAGTCTTGGAGAATCATAATCCTATACAAAACCAATCCACGCACTATGTTAATTAAGGACAGATACTTCGAAGGATTCTACAACTTAAACCAGTGCTTTGTCTAGAGTATAATGTGTATGTATATGACTTCTGAAAAGAAAGTTTAGGAACATCATCAAGCATTGCTTCTATATCTTAAAATTCGATGAGGACAAACGGTGTAAAAGGATATAAGTCACTCATATTATTTTTCCGTCGCAGCTGCGGGAGCTGGCCTTTCAGGGAGTAAAATGGCTAGAAGAATTGGGGACATTGAGGAATTTGAGTTCAAAGCAGTTGGAGGAAATCATAACCAAGGCGTGAGTCCCTTTATCATTTTCTCTGTATTTTTTTCTCTGGGGGGAGAGTGTGTTAAGCCTATTTTAAGCAGGTTACTCATTGGAATGATGATACAGACAATACTTTTTGAGTATGCAATGTTGTCTATGCTCACTGCTCAACAAACCTTTTTGTTTTCAGCGACTAGCAGTTGGAATTTTGGTTTCAGGACTGGTTTTCGAGGAAGAAGATTTTATAAGGCCTTGGGAGGGTCATAATGATAACTTGGAGAGGTATGGAACACATTATTATCACATTATCTGAAAAATAAAACCTGTATACTTTACTAAGGTTGGAAAATTGTAATTCCAGAATTTGATAGAGGCTGGCAGTTTCATATATATTTGCACAACCTTTTTTTTTTCTTTTGGTCTCTTATTTTTGGTTTCTGTCAAAACTTCAGTTCTTTCCATTTTATATCCTCTGGTTGTCACGATGACCAAGGATTTGCCACTTATGATCAATTGATATTATATGGTTGCATATGGTGCATCATCAATCTAGTCTTAATCTAACTTCTAAAAGATCTTTGATGCTTCACATGAAAGTGGCTTTTCCACTGGAGCCTTCCATTGCCTCGAAGCTAGATCCTCATGTCTTTCTACTACGTAATTCATAGTAATGGAGTGCATTATATAGGTATGCACTCTGGTGGGAATCTAAGAATTTGATTGCATCGAGCACTGCAATTCAGGATTGGCTTACTTCAAGTATTTTCCTGAACCTTATAACTCCCACTACTGATGACTGTTTACAGGTGGCATTTTAATAACTGACAAGTGACAATATTGTCTCCTTTTGCAGAAATTGCATTGAGGTTAATGAAAGAAGGTGCCATGATGACTGTACTAAGCACACTTGTAGCAGCATTGGCTTTGCCAGCTACATTAGTCACAGCATCTGATCTTATAGACAGCAAATGGGCAATTGCTGTGGACAGGTTAGTTTTCATAGTTTTATTTTTTTGGTAAGGGAATAGCTACTTATTGACATGGAAGATATAAGAAAGTGGTCTCCGGTTTCAATATACGCATATTAAACACACAGGCAACAGTGGGTTGACTGGTGAGTGGTGATCTTCATTCAAGTGCCTAGTATAGGAATCTCACTGATATGTTTGTTTGCTTGGCCAAAATAATAAAGTTAAAATACTCTGTTCCAAAAGGATGATATTCTTGTTGCAAGTAGGTGGGCCTTCACACACTCACACTTCATTTAAGTGCCCAGCATAGGAATCTCACTGATAAGTTTGTTTGGTCGTGCTCAGTAAGGCTCCCACTTTTGTGGGTTATGAGAGAGGTGATTGGTAGACAGCCTACCCTCAATTTCTTTTTTGGAGAGGCTGATTCCAGACTTGAACTCATGACCTTCTTCACACACTTGCACTTCAAAAGTTCAAATCACTCACAGACCACTCACAATGAAAGAGACTCACACTCTCAAAAGAAGATAGAATGGAGAAGGAAGAGGAAGAGAACTCTCGTGTATTTGTATTTCTTCTTCTTTCACTCTTGCTTTGAAATGGAAGAAGGCATGGGTATATATACCACACCATACAACCTTAACTTTCACCATAAATTTACGTGACTTCAAAAATTTTACTACTCCATACAACTCCTCTTCTTAACAACTTATATAAATGTAACAACTTATTTCATAAATGAAATGGAGTTTCATAATCTAAATTAATTTTAACTCTCAACATCTCCCACTGTACCATGATGTTTTGGACTGTATATGAATTAATCATCAAGTAGCAAATCACAAGTTTTTTTTGTTTGTTATAATCTAACAACATTCATTACATGTAACATCCCAATCCAGTGAACAAAGTCATTCGGAAGTTGCAAAGTGCTACTGGTAGTTCTGGAAAAACGAGATATGCTTTGCTTTTAGAGAAGTGCACATTATACAGTTTTTTTTTTTTTTTTTTCAAATCCAGAAACATTCTTCAAGGCCTTTGCATGTGTGCATTGAATTAGTCTCTTGAATTATTAGCACTCTCACGACCAGAAATACAAATTTGAAATACAGTATTTAGCATGAGTGATTTCCGAGAATCCTGGTTTTCCCTCTCAATGTAATTCTAGCCCCTCCTTTCTATTCCATTAGGTCGGATAAAGCTGGGAAGCTGCTTGCTGAAGTGTTGTTGAAGGGATTGCAAGGAAACAGGTAGGACAATTTCATGTTAATTTGAAAAATATATTTGTGACATTGTTGATATCATCCTAGCTTCTCCATGCATGGTCCAGGCCTGTAACACTCATAGGTTTCTCACTGGGGGCGCGAGTAATTTTTAAATGTCTCCAATGTTTGGCCGATGCAGAAGGAAATAATGGTAATGCTCTCTCTGATTCGTATTTGTTGGTAGATTGGATTGTTGTTTAAGTGAAGTTCTTTGCTGTTATATTTTTGTAGCTGGACTTGTAGAAAGAGTTGTTCTTCTTGGAGCACCAGTTTCAATTAAAGATGAAAATTGGGAGGATGCTAGAAAGGTAGTTGGATGCATTTTATGATCTCTTGATTGTTCATTGTACAAGCTTTTCTATTATGCTGTTGTTTTTCAAGAGGTTGGTATTAGTTCATTGTACTAGAGCCTGGTAGTGGTTTGCAGATAGTTGCTGGCAGATTTGTGAATGCTTATTCTACAAATGATTGGATGCTTGGCGTTATTTTCCGTGCAAGGTACATATGTAATTTCATGTAAACTTGGATATTGTTTTGCCAAGGAGGATATTTCATTAGCTCTTATATTATCAGAAAACAGAAGAAGAAAATGTTATGCTTGTTTCTGATGCTTAAATATCCACATACTGTTGTTACACTAAAATTATGAATTATGACTCACCAAGTTACTACTGCTTTGGAGGTGATTTAGTTAATTATATGAAATAGATTACCAACACAACAAATATATATCTGCTAGTACTAGGAATTAAAAAAAAAACTATGGATTGTTGTTAGAAGATGAGCTCCCATCTATTATAATGGTGACTTATTATTAATAGTTTCAATTTATCTGATTCCTTGAGTTAATGCTGCATCTGATTCACTGCTATTTGCCTCCTCTACCTTTTTAAAATAGCACTATCTTTGAATTCAATACTTCTATAGAACTAAGAGGTTTTACGTTTACAGTTTACTTTCTCAAGGATTAGCTGGTATTCAACCTGTTGATGTACCTGGGATTGAAAATGTACGTACTTGGTTTCCTATCTTTCTCATAGACTATTGTGATTCATGCTCATATTGCATTATTCAACACTGATGATTCTTCCATTGGCTTGCAGGTTGATGTAACACAAATCATAGAAGGCCACTCTTCTTATCTCTGGGCCACAAAGCATATCCTGGAACAGCTTGAACTAGACTATTACTACCCCTTTTTCAGAAGCACATTTTCCAAACCCCAGGAAGAAAAATCTCTTTAATTTAGGACTCACTTCTTTGCTCTGGTCTTACACTTCTACTGCGTTCCCATTCCTCTCTCCCCCTTTTGATCAAGAAACCTTTCTCTCTTTTCCTTCATTTGATATGTAAATTTTTCTTTTGCTGTAATTAGCTTCTATGGTATCTGCCAATTATCTCACAGATATATGAATTTATGCCTGTTAATTAGCAAGTTGGTCACGTCAATAACTATAAATTTTTTTTTTTTTTGAAATTTTTTATCCCATATAGTTGAGTTGATGCTGATGTTGACTGAAACCCAAACCAGACACTAAAGCCTGTATATATATAGAGCTTCACCTTATTTCACTATGTTTTTGTTCTTGTTTTTGCATTTCACTACCGATAGAGATTTTCTTGCATGATATGTAATTTGTCTCTTTAGGGTTACCTTTTATGGATTATTGAAATTTAAATGTTTCTCTTTTATTTTGAAAAGTTCTTTTCCGAGACCATATATACCTTCACCACCAATACATTTTTTTTTGTTCGATAATTCAATAGTTAGGAAAGAGGAATTCAAACTATGGACATCTCCAACGGAAACACTAAAAGGTGTTAATGGGGCTACAAGGCTCTTGACCACCTGCCCATACTTGAATATTCCATCACACCAACTTATACAATCAATCGTTCCTAAATATATACAGGTACATACAAGTACAACAGGTGAAAGACACTGATTGTAAAGATATTGCTTGTAGCATAATCTCCGTTTGTATAAATCTTCAATTATACAATCCACATGGAGGAGTTGGTAACATGCACATGGAGGAGTTGGTAACATGCATTATGGCCTGTATGTCTTGTAACACAATTCCTGTACCATTTGTAAGATTCGAAATGAATGTGTTATATTACTTTCACTACACTGCTCCCATCATCTTTACGCACTGCTTGCTTGCTGTAACATACCTTCCTCAATTTCTAGACTTCAAGGCCAAGCAAAATACTACTACTCTTGGAAGAATCATTGGTGTTGAATAATGCAATATGACTGTTTCACTTTATGATTTATCAATCGCTGTCACTTATTATTATTATTATTATTATTATTTTGTTTTTGACCAAAGTTTAAAAAAAAAAAAAAAAAAAGAAAAAGAAAAAAGTCAAACATATGAGATGCTGAAGTTTGCATAAAGTGAAACATTAAGAATGAGATAAAATAATTTTATTTGCTTCTTAGGATTGGCAACATTATTCTATTGCCTAATGAATCATTGATAATAAACAGTGAGGTGTCAGTTCTTTGCGAGGTGCGGGGCTTTTGTTAGAGATCTTTGTCACAATAGAGCAAATGATGCTTTCAGAATTAATTAGGGCATGCATTACCATATAACGGGTTTCACATGAGAGATAAGTCTTAACAATTCGACTTATGCTACACTTCCATGTATAGTAGTTTCTTCTAATGAAATAACTTTTTTGATTAAAACAATGTGATAAAAGCATCGAAGTGTTCCCATTTCACAATATAGTTTACTCAAATAAAAAATTGAATAAGCCAAACCCAAGATGAACAACGCTAGCTAGGTAGGTGGTCCCCAGGATCATGGCAAAGAAAACTTCTAACAATAGTTGAGAGAAAGGGAAGAGGGTGCGTGCTCATGCTATATTAGTAAGCAAGGAATCTGTGCACCCAAGGACCAGTTTAGAATGAACAAATTTTGAGGCTTCCTGCAGGTTGCAGCGTGCGTTAATCAATGCAATTTCGCACTGACAAAGTGAGATGTAAGGCATCTCTTTGTATTGGTTTTCTTAGAGATCTGGATCAAGTGGGCTAAATGTCTAGGCTCTAGCTTTCAATGCCACTACACTTTCCACATAAGCTGTTATACTTATATATAGCGAAGCCATGTTAATTGCTCCCTATAGTTGCATATTTAGACGTCCAAAGTATGGATACAATTACATGGGTTGTCTTGTTTATTGCCTTTGGTATTGTCGGGCTGAAAGGTGATGAAATAGGAAACGGCACAGCCAATTCTCAAAGCAACACTACTTCTTTAGCTCTTGTAAAGCCTCTTCAAGGAAATGAAGATACAGGAGGAAGGAACAAAACTAACAGTACTGAAGTTGTGATCGACAACAAGAATAATAGAAATAGTGGCACATATTATAGAGGTGGCGGAGGCGGTGGCGGAGGTGGTGGAGGAAGCTATAGATGGGGATGGGGTGGTGGTGGAGGAGGGGGAGGTGGTGGTGGTGGAGGTGGAGGTGGAGGTGGAGGTGGTGGGGGTGGTGGTGGATGGGGATGGGGGGGTGGAGGGGTTGGTTCATATATATGGGGTTGTGGGGGACAACCAAAACATGGTAAAGAAAAGGGAAGAGGAGTTAGAGGCATGAACAACAATCATGCACACAGGAATAGAGTTTTCAACAAGGAAGATTATAAGCTGGGAGAGTTTGCACAATGCATGGTTAGAAATCGGTGTAGAGGCATGAGATTGGATTGCCCTCTTCACTGTGGTGGACCTTGCTTTTATGATTGCCAACATATGTGCAAGGCTCACTGTCGACGGCCCTGACTCCTGATTTGCTATACCTATCTTATCTCTTTAGCTATTTCTCGTATATATTACAGAAGAAGACTTTGACAATTGACAAGTGTTTGCCATTTCAAGAATGTTGTTTGTATAATTGTATGCTTGATTTTATTTTATCTCCATGGATTCTTGATGGGAAAAAAGTGCATATTGTTCATGCATGTGGTCAAGGCTTAGTTATCCTTTATATGTCGTGCTTGGTCCGTTTCGACTTTATATTTTTTAAGTTTGTGAAGTTTCCAATTGTAAGTTCAGTATATTTTTATATAGTAAGTGTGGCGATTGATTGTATTTCAAGGAAAATTTTAATTCTGTTGTAACATGAGAACTGGAATAGTAATTTGTATTTTTTAAGTTTGTGAAGTTTCCAACTGTAAGTTCGGTATATTTTTAGTAAGTGTGGCGATTGATTGTATTTCAAAGAAAATTTTGATTCTGTTGAAATATGGGAACTGGAATAGTAATTTGTCGAACCACTAATTCGAAAAACCTGACCTAGCCCAAATCCATCGTTTCGGGTAACTTTTTCAAGAGTTGATGGCTAGGATCTATTTATGTGATGAAAGATTAGCCTTAGGTTCGTGATTATCTCTCTCTAAATCTTTAGGTTCGTGATTCTCTCTCTCTCTTATAAATTTTGACTTTATATTTGTTGGTCAATATTTGATTTCAATTCTTTGTTGTGTTTGATTGTTGATAAATGAGGGGGGAAAAAAGTCCAAGAAAACCGACCAAACTGAACCGTATCTTTCTCAATTCTCCTGGTGCGATTTTGGGGATTCGGCTGGTCTCGGTTTTCAATACAGCAAAATCAAAACAATTGGTTTAGTGCCAAATCCTCCTCCGCACCGAACACAAAGGAAGTGCCAGGTGATAACCTTTCCAGGAATGTAAGACTATGATGTACGAATATTTCTTAAACACGATAATTGATAAATAAAACACAACAAGATTTCCATTTTGGAACCGAAAACGATGTTGCACTAGCCACTAGTCCCCACGAAATAAAACTCTGCATTAAGAGACAAAAGAAGACCAGCCCTTTTAGCTCATCTGATTCTCTATCTTGCAATCTTCCTTATCTAATACTAAGTTTTAACCACCACCATCATTATCATCATCATCATATTCTTCCAACTTCCACCATGTTTTACAGTCTCAAATGTGAAGCACGTGCATACAGTACACCACCCGACAAAAAAAGTGGTGCCTCTACTGTCAAGTCTGTCATGTCCCTCAGAGTTATCTGATAATTATCATCAGGACAATTTGTCATTTCTCTGAAATTGCACAAGGGCATACTTTGTATAGAATTATTCAACGTGAAACTCAAAATATATGCGTGTCTTTCTGTTCCAACAAATTGAATGACAAGGAAAGAGCTCCGTAATTTCCAATATAATTTACAATGCAGCTTCAAGCACAAGGAGGAAGAGAGACAAAACGACGAAAACTGAACCTGGGCTGGTTTATAGCCTATAGGCTATAGGTACACATACAGAAAGTGGAAAAAGGATAAAACTAAACTAACTTAACAGGAAGAATAAATAAAATAAAGAAAGGAAAACGACATGCAAACTAAATCAGAAAAATTTGTTCTTGAAAAGGTTTGTGTTGGAGGTTTTGATTCTACTAAAAAGGTTATAGATCTCTTAGGCTATGTTTTGCTGGGATGATGGAAAAATGAGGAATGAAAAATATAGGGAGAATAGAAAACTAAAGGGAAAGAAAAGATTGATATTTTCTGTTATGTGTGTTTGGTAGAAATCTTAAGTTATACTGACCAATTTAAACATTCATCTTTCCTATTATACAATTACAGCCTTAGGATAAAGATATAAAACAGAAAAAATAAACCAATAACTTCATGCATAAGAAAGAGTCTAAAAATATACTAAAATCAGTTATCAAAATGTTTTAATTACTTTAATCACTAGGTCAATACTCAATAGTAAAAAATGATTTCTAGGGTGGGCGGAGGGAGGGGGAAGCTTGGGGGGCCATGCCCCTCTAGATTTTTTTAAAAAAAATTTCCATGATTTCCCTCTATTTTTTATAAAAAAAATAAAAATTTAGATATAAATTTAACTAAGGGCTCCCCTAGATTTTTTTTTTCTTTATAAAAAAAAATGTAATAAATTTATATAAATGACTAACACATCTTTTAATTTTCAACTTATTACTCTTATTCAATATATTGCTCATTTAATCATAGTGTATTTAAAAGATCTAAACAATCATATGATCTATCAATATGATTTAAAAGATGGTTCACAATTCAAAAACTAATTAAATGAAAAAAAAAAGAAAAAAAAATTCTAAGTTATGTAAAGATTAACTTGGTGTAAATCTTTTTATTATATATAAGAAAATAACATATGTTAAATAATGTTATAAACAATTTTTTTTTGGTAAAAGAAATGCATTTGTTTATAAACATACTTTATGTATAAGGAATAATACAATATATATATATATATATATAAATATATTATGTATATTTAGTTTGGCCCCATGAAAATTTTGTATGGCTCCGACACGGCTTATCTTAGAAATTATAAGAATCTCCAAGCCTTTTGGGTTTAAAACATAAAGTATATATATATATATATATATATATATATAATATAAATATAAAAATTATCATCAAACCACTATATTTTGTTTTATTTAAAACTATTATATATATATATATATATATATATTATTAACCCCGAATAAAATTATCAAACCGCTATTTTTGTTTTATTAAAACTATTTTTTTTTCCTTAAATCCGGATATTACAAGAATGAACCATTCGAATTCGTAACCAGAGGCTTGACCCTACAAGAAGTAGCATCACCAGATTTATCACCCCTTTTCGAATTTGGGCCTCACTCTCTCAATGACGTTCACTGTTTTTGCTAAACTCAATAGACCAAGAAACAATTATGTGAATCTAAGGTAGAACTTTCTTATTCGGCCCTCTACCAGTCAAAATTACCTCTTTTTTGTTAACTGTTTGCTTCTGAGTTCTGACATCCGATCTCAATATTTGACAATCAATTGTGGTATACCATATGCTACTCTTAATGAGAGCCGTGAATGTAGGTTTCAGTTAATTCAATTGATAAAGTTATTTGTTATCGAGTGAGGGACCTGGTATATTCATATAATTGATTTTATATAATTTTGACTTGGTGCATCTGGTGTATTGCACATAAATGTGGCTTAACGTGCACATAAATGTGAACCTTACATGTGGGTTGTTGAGGACTATAAATAAATGCGTAGTCTCCTTCTCACATGAATATTAGGTCCTACCATGAATTTAATAAGTAGGACCCACATTTATGTGGTGGGACCCACCATTCATGTGAGAAGGGGAACTACGCATTTATTTGTAGGATTACTGAATAATCATTTATCGCACGGAAAATTATTCAGTAGTCCAGTACTACAAATAAATGAGTAGTTCCCTTCTTACATGAAATGGTGGGTCTTACCACATAAATGTAAGTCTCACTAATTAAATTCATGGTAGGATCCACAATTAATGTGAGAGGGGGGACTGCGCATTTATCTTAGTCTTAAACTACTGAATAATCACTCTTCACACATGAAACCACGTTTATGTGAGAGTAAGATGTAACATAGTGACTACCCCAAATAATTTATCTACTAGAATGACCATGATACTCTTTCCCTGGAATGATGTATTTTTATTTATTTTTATTAAAAATAAATAAACAAAATGATTCCCTTTGACTCAAACTTTTTTTTTTTTTTTATAAGTATATGTAGTTCCTTTTTTTTTTTTTTTTTAGCATATATAATTAAATTTTGAAGTCTAGATTTCTAAAAATTACATTCAACTTTCTCTTAAGAATTAAATAGATTCCAAAAACAAAAAATAAATAAAAAAATTAACAATTGATCTACACCTATGCCCCTCGTCAAACATGCAACAAAAAAAATTAATTAGTTGATAAATATCTAAACTTAAGTGGTACTATAGTATCATCCTCAAACATGCAACAACAAAAAAGAATAAAAAAAAAATAGTTGATAAATATCTAAGCTTAAGTGATACTATTATATTAAAGGTGTCAACCATTTGATCAAGACGTGTTACTTGTGCACTTACAAAGAAAAAGAGGGGATAATTATAGAATGCTTCGGGAGTACATTAAATGTGTACTCTCTCATCTCATATAAGTGATGGGTTCCGCTAATTAAATACATAGTGAGACCCACCACTTATATGAGAGGAGGGAGTATGCATTTAATGTATTCTCAGAGTATTCTATAATTTTCAAAAAATAAAAAGGTGCTAGTTGTGCATATTTGTACTCCGAATCTTCAATCAATGACAGATCTGTAAGTGATTAAGATAGAACTTTATTAGTCTTTTTAACATATAAGTACAAATATTACGACAAAATTGACACCAAGAAATATCAAAGTATAGTTTTAACTTAGATTTTCATTTAGAATGCAAGAAAAGGTGAAGAAAAAAGCAAAAAAAAAGAAAAGAAAAGGAAAAGGATGCCTGTTACCAACTAACATTTGATGTATAGTTTATCAAAAAAGAAAAAGAAAAACATTTAATGTATGACTTTATGATGCTTTGCGTCACAAGACTAATTGGTTTGCATAAGAACTCTCAAGTCTCAACCCAGATAAATATTTTTCACGCGCGTGAAGGCCCTCGCTGGCTGGACCTAATAATATACAACAAAACCCAACAAAAGCCTCCATTTTGGAACCGAAATCGATGCTGCACCAGTCCCACTACACCAAGAAAGAGAAAAAATTCTGCACTAAAACGAGACCATCACTCTTTGCTCATCTGGATCTCTCACATCTAATAATAGTTATCACCACCACCCACCACCATCGTTATCATCATCTTCTTCCAACTCTCCACCACTCCACCATGTCAGTCTCAAATCTCAAACACATGCATTACATTAGCCGACCAAAAGTACAAATGAGTGGTGAATCTAATCTAATGTCACTTCCCTCAACGTAAATCCGGGAATTATCACAAAGACAAATTGTCCTTTCTCTGAAATTGTATGGTTAAGGATGTACTATGCAGAAATATTAATCAATCATGCCAAATTGAACGTGAGACTCAAACTATATATCTATCTCATAAATTATCAATTATCCCACAAAAATTTAAACCGTGATAAATTAACAGTTATTCCAAAAACATAGATCGTTAGAAAGATGATATAATCGTATTTTTACATGACACCAAATTGAACGACAAGACAACCAAAGAGCTCGGTAATTTCTTTCGTAATTTACAATGAAAGCTTGCATTCACAAGCACAAGGTGGAAAGAGATACAAAAACGACGAAAGCTGAACCTGGGTTTGGGTTATAGCACATACAACAAGTGAAAAAAAGAAAGGAAGTTGAATCTAAACTAACTTAAAAACAAAACAACATTCAAACAACTCAGGAAAATTAATGAGTGTTGGTAGAAAAGATAAGATTTGGAGGCTTTGATTGTTCTACCAAAAGGTTCTATATCTCTTATTGGAGCCAACGGATGAAGGACTAATTTGTGGAACAGTAAAACCATCATCCAACCACCTTTTGTTGGCCTTAATGTTTGTAGCTTCTTTGAACCCAACCTGTCCAGTTGCAGCAGCCACTTGTGGAGGACACAGAGGAGGACCTGCTGGTGCTTGTGGGACCCACATTCCAAAACTCATATCCGGCGAGAAACTCTCGAGATCACCGTCCAGAAACGGCAATACACCATCACCACCACTCTGAAATCAACACGTATAGAGATATATAGAGTATTAATTAAGAGGGTCATTCATATATATTTTGAAGAAATTGAAATCGAAGATAAGAGGATTGAATGCAAACCTTACAGAAACCAAAGGGAGCAGAAGAAGTTGAATCAAGAAAGTCCTCAACATGCCAGCCAGGAAGAGTCTCTATTAAGTACTCTGATATGCTACTTGTTTGGTTGGTTGAAGCTGAGTTTTTGGGCTGGATAGGTGGTTGTGGAATATTTGCTAGAGGAACTTCAACAGAGTTTTTGATCAAGGGCTGAGATTTAGTATGATGATGATGAACAGGAACAGAATCACAACCGTTGGTTGAAGCAGTGCTGGATGATGAGGATGAGGATGTGTACTGAGAAGTAGTAGAAGAGAGCATAACCCCAGTAAGAAGGAACCTATTATGCTTCTGGGTATGCTCGTTGGCTGTGTGAATTGGAAAATCACACTCCCTGCATAGAATAGCTCTGTCTTGCTGACAGAACAACAAAGCTCGTCTCTCCTACGTACATACAGCAAAACCCAAATCACATAATCAAATACACAACAATATTATTCAAAAAAAAAAAACCCAACTAATAATTATCAACAACGTTAACGTGCAAAGTGTCAAATTTGAAGGGGTTTATGGGTTACACCTGGCAAACGTCACAGACAGGGAATTGCTTGGAAGAAGGGTGTAGAAGCGAGAAGCGTTGGTGCTTGGAAGCGAGCTTGTTGGCGTGGTGGACACGGTGATCACACGCGTCACATAGAGCTGCCTCGTCTGCGGTGCAAAACACCGAGGCCTCGTCTTTGCTACAAACATCACACTGGATCTTCATCTAGTTGTTTGGCTTGATTGGCAGGAGTGAGAGTTGAATTGAGGTAGCTAAAGAAAGAGAGAAGTGGGAGAGTGGAATGGAAGTTTGAAGAGAAAGGAAGAGAAAGAAGTTAAAATAAGAGAATAAATATAGCGTAAACAGTTGTAGAGATCATTTTAAAATATTAAAAAAAGAAAAAGAAAAGGATATTTGCGAAATTAGGGGATCAAATCTCAAGCCCTTGTCTCTTTTCTCATCTACTAGTATTTTTAGGGAAATGAATGTAGGGGTAAAGAGGCAGAGCCATGGCAAATGAAAAATGTGAGAATTATTGAATGGCTGTTCCAAACTCCACTTTTTTATTTCCTTACCATTAGTACAAAAATAACAAGAATTGGAGTCTCGTATCAATGATGTGGAAATAACAAAATGAGTGTGGAAATAACATTATTTCCTGAATTTGGCTTTTGTATTCAGGTTGATTGATTTTTAATTAGTTTGGTGAATATTCTGCCCTCCTACTATCCTTTTAGTACGGAAATAACAAAAATTAGAGTTTCGTGTGGAAATAACAAAATGAGTGTAGAAATGACATTTTTCCTGAATTTGGCTTTTGTATTCAGATAGGTTGATTTTTAATTGGTTTGCTGAATATTTTGCCGTCCTACTATCCTAGATAGGTCTACAGTGAAGTTAATGTCATTTATTTTCAAATTTTACGGCTTAACAGTATATAAAAGAACATGTCGGCACAGTATTTCCTTTGGTGCATTGGAGCATGGGAGGCGAGTCGAATCTGTCCCTAGAGCTGCCTAACTTCCTTCATGTTAAGGCCTATTTTTTCACAATCTTGGGTAATTTCATATGACTGAACAAAATTGGCCTATCCACACATTTTTTTTATGGGCTAAATTATACATTTGTTCCGAAAATTCACAAAGTTCCAAGTTAATTTCTGATTTTCCTTTTTCATTTTTCTCAGTGTCAATATGAAATGTGACTTAAAATTTCACTAATAACAAGACACATACTAGACCTCAAAGTTTTTGAAAATAACCAAAATGATCCAATATATCAAATACCAACTCACATACTAGGTGGCTAAATGATTTCATATCAACATTTTTTTATTATAAATGTTAACATGTTATCATTTTTGTAAAAAAGAGTCACATTGATATATTTTGTGAAAAAAAAGAAAAAAAAGGTAGGACCAAATTAGTGACACGAAATTTTTACAGAGGCATATTGAAATTTGTGAATTTTTCCATTACCAAAAGCAAAGTTTAACTTTTCTTATTTTTTATTTAAATGTATATATTGGCCCATTTACCCTGCCGAGTGAATCACTTTTTGTTAATAACTCATTTTGCTGGGACGTTCTTTCCACGCATACTGTCTGGGGACCACCCTGTACCTCTTCTGCCGGTGCCGGTTTTATCAATTGCCAACTCAATTTGAGATTGTATAATATTCTTATAGCTCCCTTCCAAGAGGTTTCAGCAGGTCCACTTTTATTAATCCATGAAAAATCATTGATTGTAATCTTAAAATAATAATGATAGCAAAGACTGGAGTACTGGGAAGTGTGGAGATGGAGACTGAAAGTTGAGTGCTACTGCACTATCCTGTTCTTAAGTTCTTTGTTAAGACTTTCTTGCTGTACTTGCTGCTTTTTTAGTTTGTAACTTTGTAAGTTTTCTATCTTTCCATTTTTCTATTTTTTTCTACCAAATATACATGAAGGAAAACAATAATATTTCTTTTCTTCTAGTTGTCTATCATCTTTATATCTTCCATCCCTAGTTTTTTCATCCTTACATTCAACAATAGCCTGAGATAAAGAATGCATGCATCATAATTTGAAGGAAAATATTAGCACCAAGTTGAAAGCCTGCAACTCATACAAATAGTTTAATACTTTTTGTTTATAATTAACCTAGGTAGGTGTATATAATCTCCCGTCCAGTGTGGCGGCTTTAGAATTTTTTTTTTTCCCTAGGGGATTCATTAAAAATTTTGAATATATTCACATTACCAAAAAAAATATATATCCTTAGTTCTAGCAAAAGAATAAAGGATAAACTATAAGACATTTATGATCATATGTTGACAAATAGATAAAAAGAACTAAATTTAATTAATCTATTCATTTATGAGTAATTAAATTAAATGCATTTACCACTTAACCTATTAATTACCACTCATATGTAGTATGTAAAGGAATAAGGCCTTACCTCACAAAACAAAAACAATCATCAACGACACCAAATACAGAAACCAAAAAAATACACTTATCACATCTACTGATTCTTTTATTAAAATATTTCTTCAAACAAATAAAGTGTAAGTGAAAAATGACAAGATTACAAATTATTCAACTATAAAACTCAATCCATCATATACAAAATAAATTCAATTCAAGTCATTCTCATCAAATAGTAACTATGAACCAGTCCCTCATTTATATGTGGTGCCGCGTCATTTCCCTCCTCCCACATGCACGGGATAATTAGAGTTACATATCACAAAATAGTTAATTGTCTATTAGAGTTATGATCACGTAGATTATAGGAGATAAGATGTAATATAATGTTGACCATTGGTTTCATGTTCTTAAAGACATTTTTGACTCTTTCGGATGGGGAGGTGTGTAATTGTCTGTTTCTCTCTCCTCTCCGCAATTGGGGATTATGTGACCTCTCTTTTATGTGCGAATGGGTAACTATACTAGTATTTTTTGCACCTTTATGCATATAATTGACCCTTAATTTATTAATACTATATTTCTAGAGATGGCAAATCCATATTCTAAATAAGTCGCTCAAACCATTTCTGTCGGCAAAAGTTTGAATAAATATAAAAAATCGTGTCATGGTTATAATTTATGTTGGAAAACTAAAGAGAATGATACCCTCCCCAATCGGTGGTCTATTTGTATCACAAGATTCAAGACTCCTGAAGCTTTTCCATGACTTATGAAGTCATTGATATTTCTCCAGAAATTCTAAGTATGGAGATTAGCTAATCTCAACCGTTGAACAAATATTCAACGGTTGTAATCACGCACTTTAGTGAAAAGTGCAAAGGATACGAATCATTTATCTCCTTTTGAAAAATTACATTTTAAACCTAATAGTTTCGGGTGTAACACATTCAATTCCAAAGTTTTAAAAATAATAAATTAAGTCTTAAAATTTTAGAAAAGTAACAAATTGATTTATAGGACCAATTGAAATATAGGACGTTAACTTCGAGAGTAAAGTGATACAGTGCGCTTTAGTTTTAGGTGAAAAAAAGAGTAAGAGAGAGAGAGAGAGAGAGAGAGAGTGGTGCAAGCCCAATATCGACGCCAGATAAGTCAACACGAGCGTTAGAAAAGACGTACCCACGACATAATTAATTTACCTTTTGAGTGTAATGTGCTGCATATGGAACACATTTGTCACACAAAATAAACCAAATCGTACTTAAAAAAAAAAAAATCTTCCTTACCCATTATTGGTTTTTTTTTTTGGTTAAAGTTGACCTATTGTTTATCCAAAAAACAAGAAGTTGAGTATTTTATTTATTTATTAAAGGGTTCTTTGTGGGTTTTTTTAGTACGATTTGGTTTATTTTGTGTGACAACTGTGTTCCATATGTACCACATCACACTCAAAAGGTAAATTAATTGCGTCGTGGGTACGTCTTCTCTAGTGTTCGTGTTGACGTATTTGGTGTCAGTATTGGGCTCGCACCGGTCAGTATTTGGTGTCAGTTTTTTGTTAGTGTGGCGGTTTAGAATTTTTTTTTTTCCCTAGGGGATTCATTAAAAATTTTGAATATATTGACATTACCAAAAAATATATATATCCTTAGTTCTAGCAAAATAATAAAGGATAAACTATAAGGCATTCATGATCATGTGTGACGACAAATAGACAAAAAGAACTAAATTTAATTAATCTATTCATTTATGAATAATTAAATTAAATGCATTAACAATTTAACCTATTAATTACCACTCACAAGAAGTATGTAAAGGAATAAGGTCTTACCTCACAACTCATAAACAATCATCAACGACACCAAATCATTACAACATCAAATACAGAAACCAAAAAAATACACTTATCATATCTACGGATTCTTTAATTGAAACATTTTTTCAAACAAATAAACTGTAAGTGAAAAATGACAAGCTTACAAAGTATTCAACTATAGAACTCAATCCATCAAATACAAAATAAATTCAATTCAAGTCATTCTCATCAAATATCAAATGGTAACTATGAACCAGTCCCTCATTTATATGTGGTGCCGCGTCATTTCCCTCCTCCCACATGCACGGGATAATTAGAGTCACATATCACAAAATAGTTAATTGTCTATTAGAGTTATGATCACGTAGATTATATGAGATAAGATGCAATATAATGTTGACCATTGGTTTCATGTTCTTAAAGACATTTTTGACTGTTTCGGATGGGGAGGTGTGTAATTGTCTGTTTCTCTCTCTTCTCCACAATTGGGGATTATGGGACCTCTTATTTATGTGCGAATGGGTAGCTATATACTAGTATTTTTTGCACCTTTATACATATAATTGACCCTTAATTTATTAATACTATATTTCTAGAGATGGCAAATCCATATTCTAAATAAGTCGCTCAAACCTTTTCTGTCGGCAAAAGTTTGAATAAATATAAAAAATCGTGTCATGGTTATAATTTATGTTGGAAAACTAAAGAGAATGATACCCTCCCCAATCGGTGGTCTATTTGTATCACAAGATTCAAGACTCCTGAAGCTTTTCCATGACTTAAGAAGTCATTGACATTTCTCCAGAAATTCTAAGTATGGAGATTAGCCAATCTCAACCGTTGAACAAATATTCAACGGTTGTAATCACGCACTTTAGTGAAGAGGTGCAAAGGATACGAATCATTTATCTCCTTACGAGAAATTACATTTTAAATCTAATGGTTTCGGGTGTAACACATTAAATCCCAAAATTTTAAAAATAATAAATTAAATCTTAAAATTTTAGAAAAGTAACAAATTGATTTATAGGACCAATTGAAATATAGGACGTTAACTTCGAGAGTAAAGTGATACAGTGCGCTTTAGTTTTAGGTGAAAAAAAGAGTAAGAGAGAGAGAGAGAGAGAGAGAGAGTGGTGCAAGCCCAATACCGATGTCAGATAAGTCAACACGAGCGTTAGAAAAGACGTACCCACGACATAATTAATTTACCTTTTGAGTGTAATGTGCTGCATATGGAACACATTTGTCACACAAAATAAACCAAATCGTACTTAAAAAAAAAAAAATCTTCCTTACCCATTATCGGTTTTTTTGTTTGTTCTTTGCATAAAGTTGACCTATTGTTTATCCAAAAAACAAGAAGTTGAGTACTTTTTTTAATTATTAAAGGGTTCTTTGTGGTTTTTGGGTTTTTTTAGTACGATTTGGTTTATTCTGTGTGACAACTGTGTTCCATATGCAACACATCACACTCAAAAGGTAAATTAATTGCGTTGTGGGTACGTCTTCTCTAGTGTTCGTGTTGGCTTATTTGGTGTTAGCATTGGGCTCGCACCGGTCTCTCTCTCTCTCTCTCTCTCTCTCTCTCTCTCTCTCTCTCTCTCTCTCTCTCTCTCTCTCTCTCTCTCTCTCTCTCTCTCTCTCTCTCTCTCTCTCTCTCTCTCTCTCTCTCTCTCTCTCTCTCTCTCTCTCCTAAAACTAAAACACACTATATCACTTAACCCTTGAAGTTAACGCCATGTAACTCAAGTGACCCAAGGATTTAACTTGTTATATTTCCAAAACTCCAAGATTTAATTTGTATTTTTGAAACTTTGAGATTTAATTTGTTACACCCTAAAAATATCAGGTTTAAAATTTAATTTTACTTCTTTTTTTTTCTTTGATAACTCGATAGTTACAATAATAAAGGAGGAGCTTCAAATCATGTTTTTTCTCATAAAAGAAAACACATCGACAATGCAAAGGATACGGATCTAATGTTGTATGAGAAGGTGTAGAAATTTGATTACCCAGCATTTAAGGGATTAGCTACTCGGCCATGTAATGCAGATTGATGGAACAACCCAATCTCCTTATGGCTGTATTAGTTGACAATTGACATCACTAAGAAAAATAATGTATTATATATTTCGGTTACAGTTAAAGCCTCATGCTTTAATAATTCAAATGATCATTTATGACTATAGCTTGTTAAAAGATAGAATTAATATAATATATATATATATATATATATATGGTATGGTACTTGATCTTGTTATCAAAAAAAAAAAAGATATGGTACTTGATCTATAAATATCTCGGAGGGAAACTAATTTATTATTAAGACTGATATGATTACAGCCAAACGAAGTGAAATTAAGCTGTCGACAATCCCCTTTGTTATCCTTGTCATGTGATATTACCTCATAACAAATTGAGCTTGTGTCATAGTTTGTACGTACATAAGTCTTTTTTTTTTTTGGCTGAATCAGTGTACATAAATCTTGGTTGGCTAGGCTGAACCTAAATGGATAATTAGACTCAACTTTGATACCCAAGTCTTTCTTCTTCTTCTTCTTCTTTATAGATAAAGTGTTTTTAGGGATCCAACCACCGAACGCACCCACTGTGGTGGATGTATCAATTGTTATTGACCTAAAAAATACCATTGGAATTGGATTCATTACTTAAATGGATCTCCCTTATGGAATGCATTACCACCGTGACCTATTTTGTTTTAATTAATGAAGAACCAAAAGGTTATATTATTCCCTACAAAGAAAAAGTATCTCTTCTAAGACAAATATATCAAGTCCACCATGTAACAAGTTAATGAATAATGTTATGTAATTCAATTTTATAATCTTTTATTAGAGTTGGTTCCACCAACCTCCTATGTAGTATTCACTTATTGGCTCATTACATGGCTAACTTGGTATGCTGTATGCATTTTACAAGATATGCTTTCTCTCCTCCACGGGAATTCCTCTTAACTTTTCTTGTTTTGGTTGTAGAATGTTTGTTAATTAGCTCTCTTGAGGTAATTAAGTAGAGATGGATAAAAGAATCACTGAGATAGCTATAAGTTGAGGAGGTACCAAAATCACACACGTATTTTTTTCGGATTTATATTCCATGCAATTGGTATAATCACTTAATAAAAAATTATTAAAAAATTCAAAAAGTGAAAAGTGAAAAAATTTTGAAAATGTGAAAGAAAAAAAAGAATTGCATCCATACAATACTTTTTGAGTATTGCATGAGATATGAATCCTTTTTTTGCTTCTAATAGCATCATGTTTTGTCGAGCCAAAGTGGAAGAATGCGAAGAAAATCCAAAGCATTTTACGAATACATGAAGATTCTTATGGACACAAACTAAATAAAGAAAAGACTACACTCTTTTTCAGCAAGAATTTCTTATATATAATAATAGCATCAAGTAGTGCTGTCCATTTACCATATTGAACTTAGTTAAATGCAGGTATGATTACTGGTTATGTATGCATCGTGTTATTTTTAGTACAGAAAGTGGCTATAGTCTATAGGATACTTCCCCTTTTAGCATAGTGGAAGATCGATCTGAGTGACATTTTTTATTTCTAAGGGGATAGTGGTGGCACAGAAGTCTCTTGGTCTTTTCATTGACAAAGCACGCACTATTAAATGGTCTATTTCATTCCCAAAAAAAAAAATCAACGGAGTTAGCACTCCTTCAACTCAATCTCAATGCTCCCTTGTTGAATCTCAAATCTTCTATAGTGGTGATTAGATGAAGAATTAAATTATGAATATTATGTAATTGAAACCCATTATGTTGTAGCATTAACAAAGAATGGTGGGACAGAAAGAGAAATATTGCTGATTACCACTAGAAAACAATTAACACTTTTTTTTTTCCTTGCTCAGAGGTATAATCATATGATGACTCATGTTATATATGCTTTCTCTATAGCCTATAGGAATCTTGAAGACACAACAGAATTTAACTGGAACTAGGAGTTGTCGGCATCACACTGTGAGCTGATAATTAACGAATATTTTTGTCCATTGTTCGATTCGAATACCGTGCATTCACTTGGACGAAAATTTGGACTAGGATAGCTGTGACTGATCCATGGAATAACAATAAAAGATTGAAGAACACACCTGGCCTGTGCTTATATTAACCATCAACCGGAAACTCAAATTATGTAGGAGTACTTTCATTTATATTTGAAGTCATATTTTAATTCACTTAGTCACCGTAAGGAAAAATTTCATGTACCTCTTAATATCAATTTGTTTTCTATTACATTGTAAGGTTTAATTTGTGTCACTGTCACACCTGTTATAGTGTTATGTATCTTAGAGTCTTAAGAGGTCACCGATTGATTATAAAAGGCTCATCCTACAGAACAAGAAGAAGAAAGGAGACAAAACCGTCCATGTGGTTTCTCGTGAAATATGAAATCTTGAAAGTTTTGGGATAAAGATTTACTCACCACACATCATCAGAGTGGACATCAATATTCATAAATTATGGATATATATCCACATTTTTATGGATATATGTCTATATTCAAAGTTTTGAGTGTAATACTTAATCCCTTTCTTGCTTTAAAAGTAAACCATTAAACATCCATTAAAATAAATGGTGAGCTACTCATATGATGATATGCATGTGTTCATATTTAGAACTACATTATGACAAAAATAAAATATCAGGTTTTGTATTACATTTAAAAAAAACCCAAGTGGATTAAGCATTACATAATTAATATAAAATAATATTACATGAGGGTTAAGTATTACACTCGAAACATCAAAAGATTTCTATCAACAGATTTCCCTGTTTGAAGGGGAAACTGCAATGATTTTTGTCTATTTTTCTAAAAAGAAATAAAAAAAAATCATTTTTGGTTGGTGGTCCAAGACTTCAAAGTCAGAAATGACTATATTAAACATTGTCCATTTAGAATATCTTTAATCAGATATTTTATTTTTCTTTGCAAGTTTCAAACAATATAAAGTCGAAGTTTGATTAATCTAATCGTTAATTTATAAAACCAAATTGATAGATACCGAGATGATAAGATACAGATAAATCAGAGCATATATCCATCCATTAGAGCTTTATGCCTAACTAGAGCATAATGATATAGACATGCATAGACTCTATGCTCGTATAGTCCTATATATAGTTAAAACTTAAAAGATTATCGGTATTTAGAAATCATTGATCCAGAAAGAGTAAATCTAGAATCACAACAAAATATATAATAATTTTCACAATTATTGAAATGAGAGATTATGATTGTTTTACCGTAAAAGTAATGTTAGTGATTAACTGATAAAGTGATAATCTCATATAAAAATAATATTCCACTAAACATAATCTATCACATCTTTTTTTTTTTATAAGTAAATTATATTGAAACAAAGTACCAAACTAGGAAATACAGCAACACAAACAAACTAAAGCCCAAAAAAAACAACAAAGACATCAAAAACTATTAAAAAAAAAACAACAACATACAAAATAACATAAAGATCTAAAATAAGGAACTTACAGACATCTAAAAGAACAATAAGAGCATTAGTAGCCAGTGTAGTCCAGATCGACAAATGGCAAGCGGGCAAACCAAAGAAACAATTTTCAACCAAACGGATGGTTGGGTGCTCAAATCGAACAATAATCTACCACTTCAATAATTCTAAATTTTATTATAAAATTTGTTGAGTCTTATTCTCTCGTAGCACTAGCACGTGGATAACACACACCTAATACATTAGGGAAGCAATGACTAATGTGAGAGAGAGAGAAGTGTGAGCTAGGCTGGGATAATAGAAATAAAAATATTATGGGACTGACTGATAAGGTATGGGAAGATGCCACACTGACACCATAAAAGGTTCTGACCATCTTCAATAATTAATGAGAATAAACCAAGGGGATCTGCGGGATAAGGTTTTACTCTTATGATAGAATGGGGCGTTTTCTACTCTTCTACCGACAAAGGGTCCCCCACTTGGGAAAAATGACACTTCCACTTGCTGTCTCTTGCCTATTCCAATTTCCAAGGGTTGTTTGGATACAAATTTAACGTTGTTGTCTGTCTATACTATATATTTATATGTATATATCCAGCCAAGGGTAGTGTTGCTACATTTCAATATTAGAATGAAATATTTATCATCACTGGCGGAACCAGCTTGTGATCAGGGTGGGCAAAAAAATACATTACCTAAATATTTATCCTCTCAAACTCTTAATATTTTGCAAAACTCTAACTTTGTTGTCTCTTCATCTAGGCCTCTCTGTTTTGGATCTTCACTATTGCTCCTTCTTCTTTTTGCTTCTCTTCTTCTTCTTATGGCTGTCCTTCTTTAACTGTCAATATGTCATCTTTCTTCTATTGATTTGCGGGACAAAATTATTTTTTATCTTTAATTGTTTGCCAACTACCCACCAGCTTTTCACTCTTCTCCAACCACGTGGATGACCCTCCCCCACTCTTTTTACTTTTTACATTTGCATTTTACTTTTTTAAATATCTTTTATTGTTTTGACTGGATGGCTTTTTATCTTTTCTGTTCTTGATTGAATAACTAATATATTAGTTCCTTACTTCATTTAATAACTAATATATATTGGTATAGCAAAAAAAAAAAAAAACTAATATATATTGGAATCTTTTTATCAAAAATATATATATATATATATTGAAATGTCATCTTGGATAATATCACTTACAATTTTATAATCTTCTAATCAATAATAAATATATAGTGATAATCTTGAAACAGTATATCATTGATCGATATCGAAATGTTTCATTTTTTTAACTAAATCGAAACGGCCTCAAGTACAGTATTGCCCACTTTGATATATATATGGATGGATTTTATAAGTATACCCACTAAAAAATTAAGAAAAAAAAAAAGCCTAAGTAACAAAAAAAAAAACCCAAATAATATCATAAAAAATTAGTCCAAAATCAAAATAATATCAATAATTAACCCACAGCCTCACACCGTCGCCTAGTCCTGGCTCTCAAGTCTTAGCCCTCATGCTTCTTCCCTCTGATCAGTAATTTTTATTCTCATTTCTCTCTTTAATATGAAATTTGAAATTGTCAAATTCAGTTACTCAAATGTTTTTATTTCCATAGGCAGTCGACCAGACACTCTTGATTTTATTTTGGTTAATTTTATGTTATTAGTTGATTCTTTGTGGTTGATTTGTAGTTTTGTTTGAAATCAAAAAGTGCCCATCCTGAATTAAGTTTCTGCATCCGCCCCTGTTTATCATGGTTATAATTTGATTAATTCAAAGAGAAAAATTGGGAGCTTCATATGTTAATGCGGTCTTAGAGCATCTCCAGCAGTTATGTCTATTTTATCTTTATATGTGCACTATTCAGCAATTTTCTATCTATTTTTTCAGATACACTCTCCAGCAGCACTCTCTATTCACTTTTTACTCTATTTAAATATACATTTTTTATTCTTTTATCCTATTTAAATATTATATTTTTTATTCATTCTTTATTATTATTTTTCGCCAACAATTACCTTTATAACCAACAGCCATAACCCAAATCCTTCCCACCCACCGCCGCCACCACCACCACCACCGTGAATCAACCCAGAGCAACCAAAACCCACCGCGACCACCACCGTGAATCAACTGTCAACCACCACAAACCCAACAAAAACCACCACAAAATCAATTTCTCAGCAACCAAACAGAGTCAAATTCCAAAGTTCCAAAACTAAAGAATTAAAAAGAAAAAAAACCCAGATCTCGATGAACAAACCCAGATCTCGCCTCCGCTTCCACATGCCTCCACCCATGGCTCCATGAACAAGTCCTAGAATTGGTGACCCTCGGCAAAGACCCAATCGAAGTGGATCTCGATGCAAATGGTTCTGGGTTTCCACGGGCGGAGCTCCTGCACTCTTGGGTCCAAGCCGAGATCGGCGGCGCAAACCCACCACCCCAGGCCGAGATCGGCAAGCCTAGGCCGAGATCGGCAAACCCAGGCCGAGATCGGCAAGCCCAAGCCACCGAATCAACCACCACGTTTCCAACCAGCAAACCCAAGCCCGTTTCCTGCTTCAACAGAAAACCCAAAGTTTGCCGTTTCGTGCTTCAATAGAAAACCCAAAGAGAAGAGAGAGCAAAGAGAGAAGAAAGGAAAAGAGAAGGAAGAGAGAGAAAAAATCGTAGCAAATGAGAAGAAAGGAAAAAAATAAAACTTATATACTCGGGTGAATAGACGAGTGGAATATTGTATTTTAATGGATGAAGAGTAAATGAAGAGTGTACAGTAGCTTTTCAAAAATGAAAAGCTACTGTAGCAAAATGGGAATTTGAAGACCACTTTAAAGGACTGCTGGAGCAAGTTCTGTCTATTTTGCTGTCTATTAATAGAGATGAAGAGTGGTTTTACATGACTGCTGGAGATGCTCTTAATAGAGAGTTTATATTTCAATAGTAACTTATTATTATATTGATAATAAGAGAGAGTTTATATTAATTTATAATTGAAATAATGTTATTCAGTTATTGAGATTTAATGTTCAATGCAGAAAATGGGTTCAACTCAACTTAGGTACATGAAAAAAGATGAATCAATCTGATTCCAATTTTATTGTAATTTTGACTCTCTTTTTTCGGTATTTTCACCAACATGCTCTTTTGCCTTCTGCTTGTTCATTCTATTCAATGGTTATTACTTGTATGCTGATTTTCACTCTTCAATGCAGGTACAGCTATGCGAGTACAACCATTTCAAAACTCAACAATATTGATACACACAGAATAAATTTCATAATTATTTTTTGGATTTTGTTAACCAGTGCCCTTAGGGCAATGGTTAAGGAGCATTAAATGATTGCACTTTACGGGAAATAACGAACTTTTAATATTAAAATAATAAATAAAAAGACTAAAATACCCTTAAAAGTTATTTTTGTATTAAATGGAAGCATTAAGTGGAAGCATTAAATGCTTCCTTAACCATTGCCCTAAGGGCACTCGTTAACAGGACCCTTTTTTTTTCACAGTTTGTTTGTGATCAATGCAGCATGACTTTCACAATTATCACCATTAATATCACTTTTATTATATACCGATCCCAAGGAAAATTATTCAGTAGTCCTTCTCTCACATGAATAGCGGGTCTTACCATGAATTTAATTAATGAGACCTACCATTTATGTGAGAGGTGGACTACGTATTTATTTGTAGTCCTAGACTACTGAATAATCACTCTTGATCCCAAACTATTACCACTTCGGCAATTATGAAAATATTTGTGAAATTTATTGTGTCATTATAAGCTTCAAAACTATGTGAAATTAATTTATGTAATAAAATTTGTATATAGTATCTCTAGTATTACATTTTTTTTTTCATTTTCCAACTTGCATAATGTTAGGGTCCATTGTTTTGTTAGAAGTTAGCGGTTATATTCAACAGATTCAAAGGTGGATTTTGAAGGTGGCATTGGACTTTTGGAAGATTCAACAGATCTAGTATTGCACTGAACAAGGTAATCCAGTTGATATGGTATGATTTGGTTTGTTTTTATAAGGGGAACGACAACGACTCTAGAGAGAGTTGCTAAATTTGAGAGATCATCAAGAAATAAATAAGCAATAATTGTGATCGAGCTAACATTTTTTTAAGGATTTGCAATTTGACGGGGACACATGCACATTTAGGTTGGGGCTGGGGTGGAAGAAGGCTTTCCAAACCCAAATACTCATAATATTTTATATATCAAACCTAATACCAAACCCTATTAAATTTAAGAAATTTCATCATAAATCCTTCCCATTTAAATTTGAAAAACTCAAACTCACCTGCTTATTTTACCATACATCAAGTTGAAAGAGTCATATCGGATCAGATTAACCTAATTTGAATAACTAAAATATTGTTGGACTATTTTAATAATTAATAAGTACTTTTACACTAAATTAATTAGTAAGTACTAATATTACTCAATTGTCATAGCAATTTATTATGTTGAAACTACTAAAAAAAAATACTAAAAATCCAATTTAACATCTTAAATGTTTATATAACATTCTTTTTTATAATAAAACTTTAGGATTTGAACCATGGTTCTTCTCATAAAAGAGATCGAGTAATGTCAATTAAGTTATAAGACTCTAGTCTTCACAATTTATGCACTACGTACCTCTCATTGGCTCCCATGGATTTGCAAGCATTTCAAGCCCTATTTGTAAGGTTACTCATGGAACCCAAGGAACATTGCTAAAATGCCCTTTAATTCCCTCCAAACCACAACTCTCCCCTGTGTTCCCCAAGAAAAGTTCATGTGTTTGGGCTTCATTGTAAATATATTTTTGGAATGTGTACAATAATAGACCCATAATTGTCAAAATTGTGTCCTTTAACACCTAATGTGAATTTCAATTATGAGGTGATTGATCTGATTGAGGTTTTCAAAAGATCAAACCTACCCCGATCTAACAATTGAAATGAAAGTGCGAAAATAAGGTGATGGGAATTATTGGGAAAATGTATTAATACAAAATAACAACATCAGAAGACCATTTTAATAACTTCAACAAACATTATTTCCTGTATCTAATAGAAATACAACCATTATAATGAAGAAGCCTTAATCCTTAATTCATGTTTGGTGAGCTTTTATTGCATCTAGCAAGCTGGATTGGGGTGGATACATCTGTATGGATTCGGCATCCACCCAATTCTTGGACCACTACCCTAATTTATAACTAAGTAGAAATGAAGAAAGAGAGTACATGAAAAGATACTAACTACTTTCTATGTAAGCAACTGGACTTGAATATTGATTTTGGAACATGATGCTCACATTTGTGGCCTTGTGGGGACTCAATGGTAGCTAATTAGCTTCACATTTGTCGAGACTAAACGGTAGCTAATTGGCTTCTTGCATATAATTTTTTAGGCTCAAACTTTAAACCATGAAAAAATAACCCAAAACAAAACATAATTTTTGTTTGGTTGAGTAGTGGAAATTGTTATCTTACTCTTGTTTTTATAAATGGGCCAGCCCGCATTGTCGATGTGCTTTGGTATGGGCTGAAATGGCTCAATTTAAAGCCCAATCTAGGAAATATGACAATATGAAGAACCGATGGACTCGTGTTTAGACCAAGGAAGGCCATGACCCCCTCTAAATTTTGTTTTGTTTTTAAAAAAAAAAAAAAAAAAAAAAAAAAAAAAAAATTATAAGGATATAATTATATACTAAGATTTTAAAGTTTGAGGCTCAAAAATTGTACTCACTCCCTTCCCCATAATTCAATTGAGCCAAAGAGACTCTCCAAAAAAAAGGATTCTCTATACCCAAGTTTAATTTTTATTCTTATTTTGAATGGAAAAAAGAAAAATTATTTATGCTCTCGCTACAAAAATAATATTATGGTCCTGGCCAAGAGTTTGTAGCTCAACTAACACTTCATTTCTAATGGAGACATCTAGCGTTCAAATCTATTCTCTAAAAAATCAAATTAAAAATATATATATATATATAAAACTTAACCATATGCTTGTGGACTTGTTTCTCATAATATGCAAGAGGAGTATATTATTCGTTTCCTAGATTACTTTTGTTTGATTTTGTGAGATGTTCAATTGGAGGTGAGCCGCAAGCCCAGGCTGAAACTCAAAAATGGTGGCCCAAAACACTATAAGTAAAGCCGAATTGGTACGCACCTGAAATTGGAAAGCATAAGAGAAAAATGCAATTTTTTCAATGAACCAAATATTTTTAGAAGGAAATAAAATAATCTATTATTCTGACCAATTAAAAGTTAGCAGGAGAACCAAATAATGGTTTCCTTCTAAGGCTCCGTTTGTTTCGACGTAAAACATTTTCTGTCGTAAAATGTTTGCAAATACAAATGATTTACAGGAAAATATTTGTTTTTCCAGTGTTTGTTTGCATTCTGAAAAATGCTCCGGAAAATATTCTACATTATGTGTTTGGAGCAACGTAAAACAAACCCACCACTGCCAGCCACCCAAACCCACTGCCAGCCACCACAATTCTCCACCAGCCACCACAAGCCAACAAAACCCCATCACAAATTCAACAAAAACTACCAAATCCACCACCAGCTACCACAAATTCAAAGTCACAAACGCAAAAACAAATCCACAAACCGCAAAAAAATAAAGCAAAACCCACAACCAGCGCAAGAACAAATCCACAAAATCTCAAAAGATCAAGCAAAACCCACACCCACACCCAAATCTAATCGGCGCCATCGTCGTGCTTTATTTTTTTGGGGCGGCTTCGATCTGGGGCGGCGGCTTCAATCGCGCGGGGCGGCTTCGATCCGATCGTCGTGCTTTATTTTTTTGGGGCGGCTTCGATCGCGGGGCGGCTTCGATCTGGGGAGGGTTCTCGAGTCCCACCGCGCCGCCGTCAACCACGAGCTCGGGTCCAGATCTGGGGCGGTAGAGAGAGAGAGAGCTGAGAAAGAGAGTAGAGAGTGAGAGCAGAGAAACAGCAGAGAAAGAGAGCAGAGGGGAGAGAGCAGACCGCGTGTTTTAGGAAAATGGTTTACGGAAAATTTTTCCGTAAACCGTTTTCCTAAATTTTGTTAAGGATTTTACGGTCAACTGAAAAAAATTTCTGTTGACTTTTTGTTTTACCGCGAAACAAACGTCCCAAATTAATGAAAACGTTTTCCGTAAAACGTTTTACGTCCATTCAAACGAAGCCTAAGTGAATTGCTGCCAAAGCTCTTTGTTGACTCTGAGTGTCTCAAGCTCACTTATGTACTCACATAATATCTGAGGTGTATGTATGATACATTAAATGTATAACACACACAATTTAAGCACTTTCCTCAAATTAACAAATTTTACCTTTATTAACTTGTCTCTTCAGAATACTTTGTATATCAAGCATGAGCCAACTACTTCCATTACCGCTCGAGATGTGAAATTCTCTTAGGCAATTAGCTCAAGGCGTTTGAACTCTGCTTCTCAATAATGGTACGAGCCAACTCATCCACAAACGACTCGGAACTCCAATACTTTGAGGTTTAGGTATTTTGTGATTTGAATGAGCAACACCCACAATGTTTTAATCTCACAATTTAGGTTGAAGGCGAGAAACTCTAAAAATGTATCACAAGAAAAAACACTCTAAGAAGAGGAATTTGGATCTTTTTAAATTCAAAGAGGTTTGGCTTTTAGATTTGCTCTTGTATGGCATCCTCTGACTCTCTTTGTAGCAAAGATTGGTTTATATAGACAAAAATAGTGTCCTAACAACTTTGGAAAAGCGAACTTTCGGTCAAGAAAATTAAATTTCAGTCGAGTAAACTCTTAGAGACAATAAAGTTATGCCAACTTTGAATGGCCACATCTCACTCATTTCAACTCCAAATTGGATCAAATTTGTATCCGTTGTAAAGCCCCAAATATCTACTTTCCAATGATACAAGTTTCAGTAGATCATAATCTCGTTGTCTTTGAGCAACTTCTGAGCTAAACTGAACCCTAACACAATTCTATTAATAAACCTAATTTTGACATGTTTTGGTGCTAGGATTTGCCAACACAACTATGAGTCATAATGCATTTTCTTTTCTTTTTTTGCATTCTTTTACAATTTATTCATTTCATTTGGAAAGCCAAGATTTGAATGTTAACGTGATAATCAGACAAAATAGAAACAACATCACATGATGCAGTAGACACGAGATCAACAGAAGTTCGCTCTAGAATCTAAAGGAAAAGATTTTGTCTTGGTACCGTTGGGCGTTTGATTTATATAATACCAAGGCGGCAAGGCCATGACTCATGATGAGGTCTTTAAATGAAGTGCACATGGAGGCAGTGCACGAGAACAGGCAGCCTCTTCAATTTAAAAATCCTTGACTACGCAATATTTCAACCATATAAGAAAATTAGTTAAACAATTTGCCTTACAATTATTATATGCCGAAGCCATATGTTAACATATAAAATGCAAGATATGTATCACGAAAATGAGAAATTTTTAAAGACATTTCAGTTAGTAATATAGTTTACTATACAAGTCCAAGATCTAGACTTCATAAAATAATTTTGATACATAGGATCCTGTACGGAGAATGACGCACCGAACATAACAGTTACACTGAGAAATCTAGAGTTGCAAATTATGCTCTAATCGATCATCTTGATCACGACAAAATTATATAATATAGAGTACTTATCGATCTCCTGTGTATTCTAAATGATATAATATATCATTATTGTCACAACTATATTTTGTTTTAAAGAATATTAATTTCATGGCTAAGGGGGCTTTATATTTCTTGTCTAATAGGATCATGTAAATTAACATTTTCCACTTTTAGAGCTATTAGCCTATTACACATTGCATTTACCATAAGTTTGCCTTTTGCACAAACAAAAGCTCAAAAGAGAACAAACGGACTAATGAATTCCTTTAAGTTTAACCCCTCAAGAAGCCAGAATCCAGGTGAAAGACCTTCGTTTAGGGAATGGACCCTTTCATATTCCTGACTCAATTTTACAAGTTTTGAAAGCAATTTCCACTCAATTGTTGAGTAACCTTCCTAATTCGAGAGTTTGGCTGAACTCTATTAATGGTGACATCTGCTTTAAGTTAACTTATCAACTAGATTCTAGTGAAATAGAGCTATCTACTTGTTTTGAAGGGAAGACCACGAGTGTGATAACATAATGTTTTTTAGTGCAAAAGGATGGCCTTTCACTAGTGTCCTCTTTAGGGTTCTTGAATGTTCTTATTGAATTGATGCTCTTATAGTTGTTACTTTTTTCACTATTTCGTCTGGAGCACACCTTGGTTTCAGTTTCCTTGTGGATGATTGCATGTATCTTTCATACATGATCCCTCAAACATAAATCAAATATGCACTCAAGAAAGCGAATAGATGTGCAGATGCCTTGACATGTTTTGTTTAGAGCTTTTTTGTTTTTTATAATTTAGATGACAATCTCATTTGTGTTCTTGTTATGTAGTTGTGATTGTAATCCTTATTTGTCAACAAAATAAAAAATAAAAACATGAAGTTCTAGTAATCCAAACCCAAATAGCTAATATATTGAAAGAAGTAAAGTGATACATCTACCATTCATCCATATGCTATGTTTATAGTGTTTATAATACTTATAACTCTCTTATCTACAACAGTAAACAAGCAGTGAACATATTCACTCCCATTCACTCAAATTTTTTCACCTTTGTTGTAACTTGTAAGCGTAACACTAAAAACAGTGACAAAGAGAGTGTACTTATGTTAAGACAATTGAAGATACATTATGTCTAAATCTCAAGGAATCATAGGCCAAAAACTCTTACAATCCACCAACGACTTCTGATCCCCACCTTGACAGAAGAAAAACTTGTCAGGACACATGTACAAACAGTTATCCACCAGACTCACATTAACCGAACCCGGTTTCAAACCCATCAAAGCATCCGGTATCAACCCGAACAAGTAATTCCCACCCAACAACAGCCTCGCAAACGACGACGTTCCAGACCCATCATGAACAGAAGCAGCAGCTTTCATTGCATACTCCGTTGGTATCATTCCACTAAACTTGTTGTGCTCCAAAGACAAAGCCGAGAGCTTTGGCATTAATCCAATAAACCCTGGCAACAATCCTCTAAGCTCGTTATAGCTCAGATCAATAGCTATTAATCTGCTTCTATTATAATCACCCGCCACTTCCAAGGACGTGAAATTGTTGTGAGAGAGTGTGAGTTGTTGAAGAGAACGATGTTCGAAAAGAATTGAAATCACAGGTCCACTGAGACTATTATGACACAGATCGAGTACTTGTAAATAACCCATTTTTGCTATATGGTCTGTGAGTTTTCCTTGTAAGTTATTGTTTCGAACAGAGAGCTCGAACAGTGATGGTGGTAATGTTACCGGGACTTCACCAGAGAGCTGATTATCGCTGGCGTCGAAGAAATATAGCTTTTTGAGAGAACCCAAGTTGGGAATTTCACCGCTGAGGTTGTTTCTTTGGATTTCGAGTCTTTTCAAGTTTACCAGTTCGTTTAAGGTTGAAGGAATGGAACCATGGAGTTGGTTGTTGTCGAGGTAGAGCTCCTCGAGCTGAGAGAGTGAGTTGAGCGAGTTTGGGATTTGACCAGTGAGTGAGTTTCTAGAAAGACTGAGTCGGCGGAGGCGAGTTAAGTTGGAGAGTGAGTCGGGGATTGAGGTAGGAGAACGAGTTGTCGGAAATGTCGAGGGTTGTTAAGTAAGGAAGGGACCAAGTGGTGGAAGTGAGTGAACCGGAGTAACCGGCCTGGTCGAGAGTGATCTCGGTGACTCGGAATGAACCGGAGACAGCTCGGTCGCATCTGAAGCCGCACGTGAAGTGGTTGCTGAAGATGTGGTCACATGGGTCTAACGAGAAGTCCCATGAACTTAGACAAGAACCGGGTACAATGGAGCTTGGGTTAAGCCCATTTTTCAGATCCTTGAGAACCTTAATATCTGCTGCGTACGTTGTTGAATCAACAAGATAGAACCGTTCGGAAAATGCTAACATTAGAAGCAGTAGTGAAGAATATAGGGAGAGACAGAGAGCACCCATGTACTTCGCCATTGTAGATCTGAGTGTTGAAAAGAGAGAGAGAGAGAGAGAGATTGATTGATTGTACGGTACGATTAAGAATGGTGCTTTTAAAACGAAGTCATGGGAGAGGACCCACCATGATCTATGAGATGTTTGATTGCAGTATAGCTCACGTGCGTGGGAGTTTGGGACCAGATCCCAGTGACGAAGGGTGATTGATTTGACAGAATTTTTTATTTTAATATAAACAAAACAAAAAAAATGAAATACTGTACTTCTGAAAATAATATGAAAACTGTGATTTTGTGAGTTAACTTATGATTTTAGGTTGACATGATGTTAAGAAAAAATTTGAAATCATGAGTTGAATTCACAATCTTAAAGTGAAATCATGAATTTAGGGTTGGTCAGAATGGAAAATGGGAGAGGTGCTATTGCTCTTAGAGCATTCTTATCAGGCTGAATATTTGGGCGAAAACAGCAAAAAATGGGGAGGAGGCAGCAAAAGTGGGAAACATCAGCCTCCCCAAACCATTGAAAACCCGTGGTTGATGAACAGTAGCTCGTCCAACATAAGGAGCTACTGTTCATCCTTCGGGGAATAAAAAAGATTTCTTTCTCTCTCTTGCAAGCTGTCTACCGCGCCAATAAAATAACGGAAACCACAACAACGGAATGGAGCAGTAAAAGAAAAAAGAAAAAAAAATGAGAAAGAAAAATATATGTGAAGTAGCAGTAACAGCAAAGATGGAGGCTCAAAACGAAAAATGGAGGCTCAAAACAATGGAGGCTCAAAACCAAAAAAAAAATAAAATCGAGCACTGCTAAGAAAGAAAGAAAGAAAGAAAGAAAATAAAGGGGGAGACGCTGAGAAAGAAAGAAGAAAAAAAATGAAGGGGGAGACGTGCTGAAGGGGGAGACGCTGAGAAAGAAAGAAGAAAAAAAATGAGGGGGAGACGCTGGAGAAAGAAAGAAAGAAAGAAGAAAGAGAAAGGAGAAGAAAAAGTGGGAGGGGGTACGTGGGTGATGGGGAAAAAAAGGAGAAAAAAAAAAGAAAAAAGAAAAAGAAGAGAAGTATACGTGGGTGGAGGAGAAAAAAGGAAAGGAAAAAAGAAAAAAGAAAAAAAAGAAAAGAGGGGAATATGCTACGGTGTATAGAAGGAGGATAGAAAAAAATGGAAAAGTTGGTATTTTGAAAGTTGTGAAAAAATAAATAAAATAATAAGAATATATTAAAAAATAGAATAGTAAAGTTAGAATAGGGAGTCTGATACAGTGGTGCTTTAGCTAAACTAGCAAAAGTGGGTTTTTTAGAACCAAATTGGCAAAAAAAATAAGGAGTCTGATGAGAATGCTCTTAATATGCCTTCCAATACCTTCACATACAGTTCCATCATAAGAGGAATGGCAGCTAGGACTAGAATTTAACAATTGGAACTTTCTTAGGGCTGTGAACACATCTGATTTGGTCCAGATCATGCAAAATCTGAATTGAAATATGAACTTGTATGACATATTCCAAAGGATTCTTATAGAATGGTAAAAGAATATAACAAAATATCTTAATTTAATTCCAACTCATTAATCAAATAGCGTGTGTACAGAACTACCAATATACCCTACATGTACCTGATTTTTTTTTTTTTTTTTTTTTTTTTTTTTTCTTTTTTGGGGGATATATCATACAGATTGAAAAATTGTGGTGAAAAACTTTTTAACCTAAAAAAAAAGAAAAAGAAAAGGCAATTCACTTCCACAGTAGTTACATACAACAGACTCAATATTGCTTCCCCAAGGAACCCAGAAAGCGCGGTAAAAATGAGCACCTTCTGATAAGATTTTTTAGTCATAGCACCTCAGCTACAATTCACAGTTGGTGCTCCTCCATCTGGTTGTTCTTGGTGATGTTATCCAAATACTGTTTCACGCGAGTTTGGTTCGTCTCGAATACGAATGGCATTCCTCGTATCTGCAAATTTAATTTTTGTGGCAAATCACCACAAATTTCAATATATTATCCAATGGCATTCCCATTTAACTATATGTAAATGTAAATGTATAGCCTGTACCTGATGGGTCAGACAATGAGAACAGAAAATGTGTGGAAATAAGTGTAAGAAACTAAGAATGGTTTTTTAAAATATTCGAGTTAAAATCCCAAATGTACTCACTACCCAAATAGGTTCAGGATTCTGAACAGAGAATTTTGATCATATACAAGAAAGAAAGTCGAAAGTCATAATGAATTGAAAAAGAAGATAAAAGGAGAGTCTTCCTCACAAAAAGAAAAAAGAAAAAAAATAAAAAGGATGAACTACTACCCCAATAAAGGGTCTGGTTTTACACAAGGCTAAAGATCCTAAGCAGTAATTAAATAAAAAATAGAAATTTTAGAATGTTACCCTTAGGTAACAGATCAGAATTTGTATATATAATTGATGAAATACAAGGTCATTATCACCATCAAGACTGGGTGGCTTTTGGAGAGGCAAAGGTTTCCCAGCAAAGTTGCAATAAAACTTATAATTCCAAGTTATTATATTCATGTTTGAGGAGCTATAGGAACATACCTCAATCAAACAGCTGGAAATAAGGCTTAGACTCTGACCAGGGCCAACTTCCTTGTTGTTCACCAAAATTGGGCACTTGCCAAGATTTTTCAGATAGAACGATCCACCTTTGTCCATCTTTATAATAGCCTAACATACGAGGAAAAGAAGAAAGTTCTCAATTCAAGTCAAAGCAGAATATCTACCCCTGGTGGGTTAGCAAAGGGATCAAGAGTATCAAAAATATGTCTATGAGGTTGAGAGCACCGGCATCCTTGATGAGGCACTTAACCATCTACCATGCACCCGAGATCACTTGAGAGGGAGAGTATAATACAGGAGCATCTCTAGCAACCTTGTAATCCAGTTAATTAATAAGTAGACATTTGATAGGTGTTCATGTGATAGGTAGTGATTAATAAGCCAAGTAAGTTAGACTTGTTATAACAACTTGAGCTCAGTTAGCTGTTAGTCCAGCAGCCAATAGGCTTGCAGCTTCTTCATCCAATATGACTAGTTCTTGAATTAGCTTAGCCAATGAACAATCAGCCAGCCAAGGTATATAAACCTGGCTGCTTGTAATCAAAATCAGGTTTTACTGCATTTAATGAATTGTTAGCCATATTGAGCTATCTTCTTAAAGATGGATTTCTCTTGCAGAGATCTTATGTCACCTAGTTGCTACTCAAATTAACTCCCTTCTTAAATTCAATTCACTAATAAAAACCCTTCAATCCATAAGCCCACATCACATACACAGACACAAAAACACACCAAACAAATTAAACAAGCGAGTAGAGTTTAATAATATAAAAAGAAAATCTCTGCTTTTCTTCTGTCATCAATATTTTACTTAATGACAGAAGAAATCTCTACCCTCAACCACAGGTGCTGCAGCTATCATGTGAACCATGGTACTTAATTTTAATGGTTATTTCTTTGGATGAACTTCATATATTATTTATGACTAGAAATTGTCTTTTTCAACTCTACCATTTGTTTTGACTTGATTGCCCCTTAAATGGGTTAAGTCAGACGCAACCTCAAAACTGTCAATAGAGATTTTGCCTTAACCACAGGTGCTGCAGCTATCATGTGAACCATGGTACTTAATTTTAATGGTTATTTCTTTGGATGAACTTCATATTTTATTTATGACTAGAAATTGTCTTTTTCAACTCTACCATTTGTTTTGACTTGATTGCCCCTTAAATGGGTTAAGTCAGATGCAACCTCAACACTGTCAATAGAGTTTTTGCCTTTTGGCTCAAGGCCCATAGGATTTTCTCCAGCCCCATTCAATTTCATTTGGATCGCCATATTAGCAGTATTACAAACCGAGTCATGTAATTTGACCCAACAGGCCTCAGGCTTTTTATTCTGATCGACCCCAAAAGCCATGCGAGTACCCTCCTTATCTACTACTACCCAGAAGGGTCAGGCTTTGAAATAATTCAAACTAGGACACCTCACTATCCTAAGATAAGTTGAGAAAGGTGGGATTTATTCTGGTTTTTCCAGCTTGTCGAATTTAACCTGATCTAATATTTATTCACAAGTGTGATTTTGGCCTTAATCGGCTTGTTGGATTTGAAGAAAATTGATTACCGTGTGATTATCACCTTGAAGTCCCCATGTGGCATTTCCCTAATGGATCTAGGTCCTAAGTATAAACCATCACAAAGACTGGCCAAGTCATCCTGAATTCTTAAGGAGAAGTTCTGAAAACAGGTTCAGCATGTTGTTTGTGATTAACATTAGGAATTAGAGAAATATCTCTTTACACCTTTTTTTTTTTATAAGTTCTTTACACCTTAAATATAAATAAATATTGATTCAAGGCAACTAGGAAATTGATTTCCAAGGCGTTCCTCAACTTCTTTCCCAAATTCAGATTTATTTCCTTTTAGAAGTCCGACACAACTCTATCAATAAACATGATATATAACGACAGAAACAGATCAAAATCATATAATATATATATGAATAAACTTGCACTTTGACAGTTTAGGAAAGAAGGATCAATGCATAAATGTTATTTATAGTATAACTGAACAAAGTGACCACAGAAAATCTCACCTGCCGTCGAGATATTTTATTGGTACGCCCTTCCCTTCCCAAGTCAATGTCGACAATCATGTCTTCTGTTGCTCTACCAAGTAAAACCTGCAGAAACAAATGATGTTTCATTGACAAAATTGTCACATGTTTGCTTACCCAACAATGATTTGCACCATGCATATCCATTGGTTACCCTGATCTATAATGCATCAAGACCTACAACACTTTAGAAATCAAGTCCATAAAGCTCCTTCTAACTTATTACTTCTGTAAGTTTCAAATTAAGACAAACAAGAAAAATTTATCAGCATTATTCTTTTCCAGATATATTTTGTTTTTATCATCAGAACATGCAGATAGATTACTTTGGCATGGTTTCTGGGTGTGAAACCCACTGTGCCAATAAAGTAGATCATGCAGAATGATACCATTTTGAAATGATTATATTTTTAGATTTTCAAGGTGAAAAATTGATCCAAAAATTACTGTACTAGTATTTACAAAATTATTGTGGTAAATTTTAGAAAATTTATTCAGAAATTATTTTTAAAAAGGCAACGCCAGATAGAGAGGTCTGCCAAAGAGAATAATATAGCCAACCCAGTGTCGGTTGGGGAAGGATTTGTAGCATTGAAATACCTCGGGCTTTTTAATATAATGCTTTGAATAGCGGCCATATAAAATTGCGAATGCTCCATGAGATGCAATGTCTCTTTGCATATAAGAATGAGCACCCTGCTCCAGCCTTATGATTGCCCTCTTAGTGTCCTCATGCTGATATCTTGAAACTGCACATAGAGAACAAAAGATAATCATATGCCATATCAAATCATATCATGCTTATGCATAGCATGACACATGTTATGCATAGCTCCAGTAAACAAAGTTTGATCTCAACGATGTTGTCTTAAAGAAGGAATATCATATACCTTTTTAAAGAAAACAAGAAGACCTGGACAGACACATTTATACATACAATGAGGGAGAGAGAGGTACTGTAAACATGGAAGTTTTAATCATCTAGTCATTATATTTTGATGACATTAAAGACAGATCTCATAACACCAATTCATAAGTAAACCAAAAACATGCTGAATGTATACTGAAAACATGCAAACGGAGCACACATTGTCTGTGTATGGAAAATTAATTGTATCAGGACATGTAGTTAAAGCTCAAATATTGAAATAATACAATTCATGAACAGGAAACCAAAGTATCTATGTAATGTATGCATGAACTCCCCATAACATCAATCAACTTGAGAAGCGCATCGTAACGAAAAAATTTGGAATGCAGTTCCTCTTTGTATTATGTGGCTTCTTTGGCGGGAAACGTAATGTCCGTACGTTCGAAGGTCTTGAACGGTCTTTGATAGAGCTGAAGTTGTTTTTTCTTCGTACTTTGTATGAGTGGTTAGCTACTTTTCACCTTTTTTCTTCTTTTTTAAAGTTTCTTGACTGTTGTTCTTTTTCTTGACTCCAGGTCCCTATTTAACACACCTATCGTGTCCCTAGGGATGGTTTTCTTTAATAAATTTTTCTTTACTTATCAAAAAGAAACTTGAGAAGCACGCATAGTATACATCTAAATAAGGTAAAATACAATAAAATTCCCAGCCATTACATTTTTATTTAAAAAAAAAAAAAAACAGAATGGTACCATTATTTAGTCTCCAGATATTGACAGTTTAAAGCATTGTAAAGATAGACCGCTGGCAAGATGATTGCCAAACTACAAAGTGCAAATCATCCTGGTGAATAGGCAAACAAGTAATGAATCATCATATGAATTCTTGCTAGACTGAGAAATACCTTCCTCACTAGAATATAGATCTTGGTCCTCCGGATCCAAGTCCATATCAAGTATCTGCAAGGGAAATAATTTAATGAAACTGTAACAAACTAATTAAAGATGAGAGACACAGTATCCACCAATCAACTATAAGGTTAGTGTTTTAGCATTTACCATTGCCTCAATATCTGAATAATAAGGTACATCATCATCACTCTCAACAGGTACCTCTTCCTGATCTGATATCGTAGGTTTTACTACAGGTTCTGACATAGCAGTATCTACAGACCCCATATCTGCATGTGTTAATTGATAATCTTGAATTGTAGCTGGTACCTCTAGTTCCTGTTTAATGCCACTAGTCTGGGTACAGCCTTTTAAGCTATCACAACCAAGAGCTGGCCTCTTTATAAATGAATCCGTGTGGTTATGACTGAGATGTTGTACCGGTGTAACTTCTTTAGTCTCTTCCTTCAAAGCATCAGTGCTCAGACTTGCTGCATTAATTTGATCTGAACCACCATAAGAAATACCTGCACCCTTAGATGCCACATGTGGGGGATCATTATTGGGCAACTCAAACTTAACCCCAGAATCACCAATTGGATGGTTCACACTGAGTTCAGGTAACACATGTGAGCCTACCTTCTTAGAAGACACATGACACTCTCCAGGGTTTTTTCCTTCTCTCTTCATCAGAACCAGACCTCTTTCCCGAGTTCTTTGATTACCCGAGATATCATTAACAGTTAAAGAAGTTAGAGGATTAGCTTCTTGAAAATTTTGCTGTACTACAAAGGAAACAGATGATGGGGACAACTGTTTTGGTGGGATAAAATCATCATTGCATGGAATTTCTGGATCCTCAGTGTTCAATGTACAGCAAATAAGTCTTTCACTTAGATCAGGAAACTGAGGGTTTGAAGCTGATAAAGATGATAGCATCTGGGCCCCTGAATCCTGAGCTATACAGCCATCATCATAGTGAGACCCCCTGTTCTCCTCTAACTCTTCAGAACATACAATAGATGGATTCTTGATATCTGTATCTGGAGGTACTGATGTCTCTGGTTCAGTTATACTGGATGTGTGATTTTGACTTACATCATTTGGGGAATTCAACAATAGTGAGCTCAGGCCATCAAAGTAAGATTTATCAATCACTTCTTCTTTTCCATCAACATCCATGAAAAAGAGTTCTTCCTCATTAAAGTTCAAAAGAGAATTAGACAGTTCTGCCAAATATCCTTCTGTACTAGCAGTTGGACTTCTCAAACCATCACAAGTCATTTCACCTTCCAACTTGGAATCTAAGGGAACATCATACCCTGATGTTGTTACATTCTTAGCATCATCATCATCAGGAAGTTCAAACCTATCTCCAGTGTGGAGATCGTTTTCTCCAAGGCCAACATCAACTGACATAGATGGTTCTGCAAGGCCCTCAACTGTTCTCCATATAGACATTCCAAGTGGAGATGAAAATTCCAAGTTTTGAAATGATCCACCACACTCTGACATAGGTGAATTGTACACCTGATTACCTTCAAATTCTGTGCAGATATGTTCTGGATCATTATTAATTTGAACAAATGTAGATGAGGGTTCCACACCTAAATCATTAGCTTCCAATAGGCTGTGTGCTGGCAATTGTCCTGGTTGACCATATTCCTCAACCCCAGAGCCATTACCGGTAAAAGGTAGATTTTCTCCAAAAAAAGGAGGAATTTCATTGTGTATATTACCTTGCTCAATACAAAAATCTTCTACACCTGGGTGCTGGAGTCCTGGATGGAAGGCATGGCCATTAGCAGCAGTATCAGTAGCAGCACCACCATCCATCAGATTTTGCGGAAAAACATGATGCATAATATCCAAATTCGATCCTTCAACTCCGAAATGATTTGACATGGGCTCGCCAGGCATGCAATCTCCAGGTAAAGGCTCATTTTCATTACCAATGTAATTGCAATTACCAGGTGCAACAAGAAAACTCAGATCCATGGAGTTAAATGGCTCATTGCATATTCTTTTGCGCAGAGCATAATAACAATTACGGACACTTTCAACCTTTCTCTTCCCAGAAACCGATTTATTTTCTTTTGAGTTGCCAATTCTATTGGATTTTGATGGAAGAGTTGAAGCAGAATGCTCAATCACAATCATATGAGCGGAAGCTTCTGCAGAAATAACTGGATCATAAAGGAGAGAATGCCATCGATCTTGCAGTTCTCGAACAGTATACCTTCGAGAAAATTGCACTGCACCTTTAGCAAGTGATTCCAAAGAAGCACCAGCCTACAAACAGAAAGATAAAAAAAACCACACAGGGTTTTCAAGCTGATACAAATATGGTGCCATAAACCTATAAGCTTTAGTTCAAACATAGGTTAACAGCTGCAATCCCCCCTAGAAAAAGGATTCACTAATTTGTACAAAAATTCGAATGCTCCAATTAATAAACAACTGGAACATTTGCTAACAACCATCTTTATTTTGATATTCATAACAGTGAACATAACAAATTATGTAAACAATTTCATCGTATCACACTAGATACATATTAAAAGGTAATAAGCAATCAAAATTGTACTGCCACATGAAAGATAACATATGAACTGTTGTTAGTCAAGCTATGTGATTTTTCCTATTAGGTGCAATAAATCCAAATAAAATGGGATGCTCATGCAAAAATTACCTGGCAGGCATCAACTGCCATTTGAACTACAATGTTGTAGTCAAAATTTTCCTGTTCATCTTCTGCATATGTATGTATGTATTATTTTTTGATAAGTATGTATGTATGTATTCTTTATGAAATATATATATGAATGTACATCATACTTTATGCACACAGAGGAGTTCCTTTTCTATAAAAAAATATATGAATGTACAACATTTTACATTTCCCCTAAGCACATCCATAATCATTCTTTACATGTTTTTTTTTTTTTTGATAATGATAACAACAATATTTATGAATAGAACAACAGAAAACCATTTGCTCAATGAGCATTTCACAAGTGATTTCCTTGTCATTGGAACTTTCTTAAAATTTTATAAGAAAATTAATGAAGACAATCCCAGATAGTATAAGATTGATAATTTCAACCCAAACTAACAGGCTGTTTTGGTTGGCATATAAGTAGTAAGTCATAAGCGTGATGCAACCCGTACTCTCCAAACAAGCCTTATGCCATCCCAAGCTAAAGCTGAAACCATGCCAATTGATGGGATCTTACAAACAGTGGACAGTTTTCATCAATTTTGAAGATGGAGGCGTGACCATGAGAGACATGGCAGTCTAGGAGGATATTCATCATATAAGTGCTCTGTTTCTCAGTGGCAGGTTCATAAGATGGATGCTAATTGCTTACTTTTTTATGGATAGTAATTGCATTACAATTATAATAGAAACAGAATCCAATGCACAAAAGGGGTTGACTAAAACCAAATACAGGGTTTGACTTGGAAAATTTAAAAAATATATATAATTTAGTTTTCAATTTTACTTTTCTAATAACCTACACAATGCCCCAGCCCCCTCCCCCTTTCCTCATCCCAAATGAAAAAAAAAAAATGATAGGTGAAAAGAAAAACCTAACGCCATTGCCTAGGATTGAATCCAGATCACCCACGTGACATGCAGACATACTCACCACCACACTACAACAACTTGGATACTGGTCCCAAGGGGGGGGAGGGGGGGGGGGGGGGGGGAAGGGGGAACCTTTTATTTCAGGGAGATCCCAACATAAAACTTGTTTACCACAGTTGAAAGTGCAAAACAATGTGCTCCCCGCCATGGACACTGGATCAGACATTTGGGAAACCTGATTAGAAATTTTTTAGCAACACAACAGCATAAATACTTAATTGAAAACAGATATTAAACCTCCACCTTTTCAAAATGAAGAAAAATGGGTTCCTTCATATTGTTGAGATGCCACATCTCAATTAATAAAACAGATTTATCAGCTTCATTCAACTGACGTTCTGTGAATTATTCATCAATACCAGAATAACTAAGTAATGATTACAAAGAGACACAGCACCATCTATCAGGATAAGCACATGTGCTCTCATGACTGTATGTCAATTAATGCGGAACCACAATAAATGCATTATTTCATCCACTCTCGTCAATTTCCTTTTATCCTTGACCAGCAACCATATAAATTTGAAGAATCATGAGACTTCAGAAACATTCCTCCAGGTCACACTAAACATATTTAAAGGTCCCAATGCTACTCTAATCGAATGATTCAAGAATCGTCCATTAAAATTCGATCTATGGATTGGTCAACCACACAAATTCTGTTTTAAACACATTCTGTTTTCATCCACTCTCGTCAATTTCCTTTTATCCTTGACCAGCAACCATATAAATTTGAAGAATCATGAGACTTCAGAAACATTCCTCCAGGCTCACACTAAACATATTTAAAGGTCTCAATGCTCCTTATCACAAAATTTCTGGTTTAAACACATTACCATAAATATTTTCGACTTGTCAAATCTTTCTAGAGAAGATGACAAAACAAACCTATGACATATGAAGTGTGATGCAAAAAACTTCAGCATTGCATGACAGGCAGTTAACATAAAACAATTTTACTCATTAAATCCCAACAGAGGATCCTCTTTCCCCAGAGATACTTCAAATGTGAACAGCCTCTTATCTCAAATATGCTCGTATCAAACACATAAATACACAAAATTTGTTAACATAGATGATTCACAAGCACATGAAACCATGTCAAAGAACTAGATTTTGGGGATTTGATATTTTCAACACCCTGTGACTATATGAACTTCCGAAGGCAACAGCTTGGTCCATTTCCACTGATCATCGGCGAAAGACTCCGAGTTGAGTTCTTCTCCTACCCGTATCGAATAAAACATGCTGAGCCAAATCTTCTTCATGAAATTGGAATAGTTCCTTTCATTCTTATACCACTACGTTTGGATTAAATTAAATCCAATCTAATCGGATTGGATCGGAAAATAGAATAGTTGAGTGAATCAAAAATACAAAGGAGGTTCACGGCCAAGGGTAAAGATGTTCGCGGGAATTGCATATACTATAGTTATAATATTTTAATAAAAAAAATCTTTACAAGGGGCAATTGCTTCTTAATCGTAAAATAAGGTTTATGGTTTGATTAAACCTAAAACTCAATAGGATTCTTGGGTTCCCAAAACATAACCATCATACATAAACAGAAACATAAATTTATGGAGACATTCAATATTGACAATCCAAAAGCTAATGTATTTCAAAATATGATACTCATTAATTTCTAAATATGCACCCTGATAATTCGATTCCAACCATGCGCTCTCAATACATGGCTAAGAGATACAAGTAGAACCACCATACCACCTAAGGCGGAAAAGGGAGACAGCTAGTAGTCAGAATCTGGCTTCACACCACCTATTCTAACCATAATCGCCTATCCCTATCTAAAATGCATTAAATTCTTTGTTCTTAAACTGTAAGTGCCTCAAATCTTCTAATGGAAAGAGTTAGTGTCTGTTTGGTATTACCTTATTTACCGAAAGCTGAGACCAAAAATCCCAAAATTAGCTTATTTTCAAAAAAGCTAAAAAAATCTAGTTTATTTAATTATTTGCTTAAAACTGAGACAAAAAGTGGAAATAAGCAAACAAACAAAAAGCTAGCAAAAAAATTGCCAAACGGACACTTATCAAGCCCAAAATTCTTTAGTTTCAAACAATTCATGCTTCAACACCATAAACCCAAGACTTCAAATCCCATAACATACACAATAAATATCATGAAAAAGTACCAAAAATCAAGATAATTAGACTATTACATTGCAATTAACAAAAAAAAAAAAATCCCTTATTTTCCAAGAACACAAAGATTAAACAAAAAGAGAAATAGGAGCACAATCAAACCAGAGTTCATAACTGTGTCTGATACAAAGCCAATCTTTTATAAAGCTCTGCAAAAAAAAAATAGTGGGTTGTATAAGTTATAAGCCTTTACCTCAACAGCGTTCTTGAGCAAAAGGTCATCTTCAGGATTCCAAGTAGTCACCGGAGCAAGAGCTCCCATGTTTAAACCTTTCTAGAGCGAGCGAGCAAGCTTGTTATCTGAGAGAGTGAGCCATGGAACTAAGCTTTGAAGAAACGAAAATAAATAAATAAATAAAATAAAAGTGTGGGGTTTTAGAGAAAACCTAATAGAAAGGTGTGAGGGGTTTTGATTTTGAAACGTGGACGAATTTGTTATTAGGTGGTCTGACGTAACCGACGGAGTCATGGAATTTCCATGAAATTGAGGTTAGGAGGAGACACGTGCTGCAATCCTTGCTTGCGTATCTCAGTAGATTCTTCAGGTGATTGCAACTTGCAACTTGCGTCTTCAGTCGCCGGGGCCCCTTCTGCTTACTCGGGTGTTGACTGTATACTTTTACTATTACACACTGCATACAGTGTTCTTTTCTTTTTCTTTTTCTTTTTCTTTTTCTTTTTTGGTAAAGTAAGTAAATTAAGGAATGAAAATATTGATTTATTGGTTTAATCAGGTTGATTTGGTAATTTTATTTTGATCCTTAAATAATTCCCACTTACCAAAAATGAAACCACTATCTTGGCCAACAAGCAATCATATTGCATTTGAAAAATTGGATATGAGTTTATTACTTTATTACAATTCAAAATAAAATAAAGATTATATCAAAACTCATTATTGGTTTTAACTTTTAATGGGGTTTTTTTAGTTGATCTTACTTCTGTAGTAAAAGTTTGAGAATTTTTATATTTTATAGGTAGGGAATGGGTTTAGATCAAAATTTTAAATTTATATTAGAGTTTGGGAAGGACTTGAGTGTTACATTTCGATTATTTGAAACCAATTGATTATACATCTATATCTATATCCATATCTATATTATATATTATATATTTATTAAACACTCATTTTACACATCATCATTTCATAGAGTTCAATTAAAACTCTATAACTTGTTAATGATAAAATTAATCCAAACATTTTATTTCATAAAATTTAACTAAAGCTATATTACATGTCAATACTAAATCATACAATATATTTATGCGGTGTTACGCTTTTTTCCTGTTGTTTCCTTACTATATATGTAAGAATGTTTTGTTTCCGGTTGTGGCTCAGTATGTTTCAGTGAAGCCCACTAGCTGTGTAAGCTGAAATGGATGGACCATTTGATTACTTTGACATATATTACACTCATGTTCATAAATCTCACTTTGCTACTATTTAATATATTTTTTATACAACACTACTTATTATTATTATTCTCTCAAAAGATTAAATTCTAGGTTAAACTATTGTTTTCGTCTCTAAACTATATATGAGTTTCGTTTTTCATCCCTGAATCCCTTTTCGTCCCTGAACTTTGAAAAAGTTTATTTTTACACATGAATTTTGTCTTTGGACTTTTTTTACAAAATGACGAAATTTATGTGTAAAAATGAATTTTTTTAAAGATCAGGAACGAAAAGCGAACTTTTCAAAGTTCAGGGACGAAAAACGAAACTCATATAGTTTAAAGACGAAAACAATATTTTAGCCTAAATTCTATAAGAAGAAATCCGATCAAATATTTTAATTTTTTTAATAGAATGATTGGGATTACCACTTACAAAACACAATCCTATTAAATAGGGGTTTACCAGAAATCATTCTCATGGTATATAACTTGCAACAACAGTTCCGAGTTCTAATCATTGACGCGTAAAACTAAAACAAGAAGCCAATAAAGAATGGAAGAAAGAAATAGGAAACAGAAGTGGCGGAGGAAAATACTAGTGAGAGGCCATGCGTAAGAGCAAATTCAAGTATGAAAACAACTCTCAAGCGAATCTGAGTATTAAGTTATCGGGTGAATATTTACGTCCTAACCGATTGAGTCACACCACAGCTAAATAATCTTTAGCTCATTATACAACAGCCTGTTAGTTTACTTCAGCAAACTCTTGAGACACGCAACCAGAGACGGAGCCAAGGGGGGGCTGGTGGGGCCAAGGCCCTGCTGTTTTTTTATTTATTTAAAATTACCCCCTTTTCTACATTTTCATTTATAAAAAAAATCTATTTAAGCAATATTATCACTCATATTTTTGTGTAATTGTATATATTGATGTAAAATTGTAAATGATGACTAGAACATCATTTTTTTCCTTTTTATTACTCATATATATGTAGTTCATTAAGTCAAAGTATATTCAATTGTATATATATATTAAAAAATATAAGTTTATATAAATGATTAATGCATTATTTTTTCCTCTTATTACTCTTATACCATACATAACTCATTAAATCAAACATATTTATAATATATGTTCATATAAATGATAATTCAATTTCTTTAATAGAAACTTTATTATTTTCAATTTTTTGCATTTGGAGAAATAACAATATAAACATTTTTTTTTCTAGAAGAAAGAATAGTTAGGATTTCGTAGTTAAGAGTTAAAAGATCTTTATTACATTTATTATCTATGAAAAAAATTTTCTTTTTTACTTTTTATTTTTGCTACATTTTTAATATATTGACTTGTATAAGTTTAGGCATGTAAAGTCATATTTCTTATTTAAATTTTTATATGTTTCATAATTTTTAAAACTATTTGTATACTCTAACGATGTAATTTCTGAATTATTTAACAAAAAATATTGATCTAAAATGTTTAAAAAATATTAATCATGATTAGTATGATTTAAAAGATAGTTTACATACATGTCTAATTACACTTAAAATGGAATGTTTGTTGTTCAATTCATTGAATTACATGATTTATGCATTTAAGTGTACTAATTTAATCCCTTAGATGTTAATTTGGGCTATGCCTTGATTGCAGGTACAAGCTGGATCAGATTGGAGTTAGATAGCACAAGCTGGATGGAGCAAAAGAGAAGAAAAGAGTGATGAACCACAATCCAGCTGACTGGATTGGGACATCCAGGCGACTGGATTGAGCTCCAAGAACCTAAGCTTCCTTTAGTCGACTACTCTCTTGGGCAGGAAGTCTAGAATTCAAATCCTAAAGGATCCAGTCGACTGGATGGTGATCCAGGCGACTGGATTAATTGTCCAGAATCAGGCAGAAACTCCAGACTTCAATTCTTGAAGAATCCAGTCGATTGGATAGTGATCCAGGCGACTGGATTAATTAATCCAAATCAGGCAAAAAGTCCAGGAGGCATTTCAATGAAGATCCAGTCGACTGGATGATGAACCAGGCGACTGGATTTGCGCGAAATCAATTTTAAAGAAAGCCCAATTGTGTTTTAAAGCTCTCCCAACTTAAGATCCATTGGACCCAATTTGTTGAGAGTTTGAAATCCGAATTAGAGAGAAGGAATTAGGGTTAATAAGGGAGTTTAGATTAGACGATTTAGACTTAAACAGACTTACTCTCTCTCTCTCTC
>OU015764.1:34174645-34284075 GCA_907173295.1 Fagus sylvatica | reverse complement strand
CGTAATGTCCGTACGTTCGAAGGTCTTGAACGGTCTTTGATAGAGCTGAAGTTGTTTTTTCTTCGTACTTTGTATGAGTGGTTAGCTACTTTTCACCTTTTTTCTTCTTTTTTAAAGTTTCTTGACTGTTGTTCTTTTTCTTGACTCCAGGTCCCTATTTAACACACCTATCGTGTCCCTAGGGATGGTTTTCTTTAATAAATTTTTCTTTACTTATCAAAAAGAAACTTGAGAAGCACGCATAGTATACATCTAAATAAGGTAAAATACAATAAAATTCCCAGCCATTACATTTTTATTTAAAAAAAAAAAAAAACAGAATGGTACCATTATTTAGTCTCCAGATATTGACAGTTTAAAGCATTGTAAAGATAGACCGCTGGCAAGATGATTGCCAAACTACAAAGTGCAAATCATCCTGGTGAATAGGCAAACAAGTAATGAATCATCATATGAATTCTTGCTAGACTGAGAAATACCTTCCTCACTAGAATATAGATCTTGGTCCTCCGGATCCAAGTCCATATCAAGTATCTGCAAGGGAAATAATTTAATGAAACTGTAACAAACTAATTAAAGATGAGAGACACAGTATCCACCAATCAACTATAAGGTTAGTGTTTTAGCATTTACCATTGCCTCAATATCTGAATAATAAGGTACATCATCATCACTCTCAACAGGTACCTCTTCCTGATCTGATATCGTAGGTTTTACTACAGGTTCTGACATAGCAGTATCTACAGACCCCATATCTGCATGTGTTAATTGATAATCTTGAATTGTAGCTGGTACCTCTAGTTCCTGTTTAATGCCACTAGTCTGGGTACAGCCTTTTAAGCTATCACAACCAAGAGCTGGCCTCTTTATAAATGAATCCGTGTGGTTATGACTGAGATGTTGTACCGGTGTAACTTCTTTAGTCTCTTCCTTCAAAGCATCAGTGCTCAGACTTGCTGCATTAATTTGATCTGAACCACCATAAGAAATACCTGCACCCTTAGATGCCACATGTGGGGGATCATTATTGGGCAACTCAAACTTAACCCCAGAATCACCAATTGGATGGTTCACACTGAGTTCAGGTAACACATGTGAGCCTACCTTCTTAGAAGACACATGACACTCTCCAGGGTTTTTTCCTTCTCTCTTCATCAGAACCAGACCTCTTTCCCGAGTTCTTTGATTACCCGAGATATCATTAACAGTTAAAGAAGTTAGAGGATTAGCTTCTTGAAAATTTTGCTGTACTACAAAGGAAACAGATGATGGGGACAACTGTTTTGGTGGGATAAAATCATCATTGCATGGAATTTCTGGATCCTCAGTGTTCAATGTACAGCAAATAAGTCTTTCACTTAGATCAGGAAACTGAGGGTTTGAAGCTGATAAAGATGATAGCATCTGGGCCCCTGAATCCTGAGCTATACAGCCATCATCATAGTGAGACCCCCTGTTCTCCTCTAACTCTTCAGAACATACAATAGATGGATTCTTGATATCCGTATCTGGAGCTACTGATGTCTCTGGTTCAGTTATACTGGATGTGTGATTTTGACTTACATCATTTGGGGAATTCAACAATAGTGAGCTCAGGCCATCAAAGTAAGATTTATCAATCACTTCTTCTTTTCCATCAACATCCATGAAAAAGAGTTCTTCCTCATTAAAGTTCAAAAGAGAATTAGACAGTTCTGCCAAATATCCTTCTGTACTAGCAGTTGGACTTCTCAAACCATCACAAGTCATTTCACCTTCCAACTTGGAATCTAAGGGAACATCATACCCTGATGTTGTTACATTCTTAGCATCATCATCATCAGGAAGTTCAAACCTATCTCCAGTGTGGAGATCGTTTTCTCCAAGGCCAACATCAACTGACATAGATGGTTCTGCAAGGCCCTCAACTGTTCTCCATATAGACATTCCAAGTGGAGATGAAAATTCCAAGTTTTGAAATGATCCACCACACTCTGACATAGGTGAATTGTACACCTGATTACCTTCAAATTCTGTGCAGATATGTTCTGGATCATTATTAATTTGAACAAATGTAGATGAGGGTTCCACACCTAAATCATTAGCTTCCAATAGGCTGTGTGCTGGCAATTGTCCTGGTTGACCATATTCCTCAACCCCAGAGCCATTACCGGTAAAAGGTAGATTTTCTCCAAAAAAAGGAGGAATTTCATTGTGTATATTACCTTGCTCAATACAAAAATCTTCTACACCTGGGTGCTGGAGTCCTGGATGGAAGGCATGGCCATTAGCAGCAGTATCAGTAGCAGCACCACCATCCATCAGATTTTGCGGAAAAACATGATGCATAATATCCAAATTCGATCCTTCAACTCCGAAATGATTTGACATGGGCTCGCCAGGCATGCAATCTCCAGGTAAAGGCTCATTTTCATTACCAATGTAATTGCAATTACCAGGTGCAACAAGAAAACTCAGATCCATGGAGTTAAATGGCTCATTGCATATTCTTTTGCGCAGAGCATAATAACAATTACGGACACTTTCAACCTTTCTCTTCCCAGAAACCGATTTATTTTCTTTTGAGTTGCCAATTCTATTGGATTTTGATGGAAGAGTTGAAGCAGAATGCTCAATCACAATCATATGAGCGGAAGCTTCTGCAGAAATAACTGGATCATAAAGGAGAGAATGCCATCGATCTTGCAGTTCTCGAACAGTATACCTTCGAGAAAATTGCACTGCACCTTTAGCAAGTGATTCCAAAGAAGCACCAGCCTACAAACAGAAAGATAAAAAAAACCACACAGGGTTTTCAAGCTGATACAAATATGGTGCCATAAACCTATAAGCTTTAGTTCAAACATAGGTTAACAGCTGCAATCCCCCCTAGAAAAAGGATTCACTAATTTGTACAAAAATTCGAATGCTCCAATTAATAAACAACTGGAACATTTGCTAACAACCATCTTTATTTTGATATTCATAACAGTGAACATAACAAATTATGTAAACAATTTCATCGTATCACACTAGATACATATTAAAAGGTAATAAGCAATCAAAATTGTACTGCCACATGAAAGATAACATATGAACTGTTGTTAGTCAAGCTATGTGATTTTTCCTATTAGGTGCAATAAATCCAAATAAAATGGGATGCTCATGCAAAAATTACCTGGCAGGCATCAACTGCCATTTGAACTACAATGTTGTAGTCAAAATTTTCCTGTTCATCTTCTGCATATGTATGTATGTATTATTTTTTGATAAGTATGTATGTATGTATTCTTTATGAAATATATATATGAATGTACATCATACTTTATGCACACAGAGGAGTTCCTTTTCTATAAAAAAATATATGAATGTACAACATTTTACATTTCCCCTAAGCACATCCATAATCATTCTTTACATGTTTTTTTTTTTTTTGATAATGATAACAACAATATTTATGAATAGAACAACAGAAAACCATTTGCTCAATGAGCATTTCACAAGTGATTTCCTTGTCATTGGAACTTTCTTAAAATTTTATAAGAAAATTAATGAAGACAATCCCAGATAGTATAAGATTGATAATTTCAACCCAAACTAACAGGCTGTTTTGGTTGGCATATAAGTAGTAAGTCATAAGCGTGATGCAACCCGTACTCTCCAAACAAGCCTTATGCCATCCCAAGCTAAAGCTGAAACCATGCCAATTGATGGGATCTTACAAACAGTGGACAGTTTTCATCAATTTTGAAGATGGAGGCGTGACCATGAGAGACATGGCAGTCTAGGAGGATATTCATCATATAAGTGCTCTGTTTCTCAGTGGCAGGTTCATAAGATGGATGCTAATTGCTTACTTTTTTATGGATAGTAATTGCATTACAATTATAATAGAAACAGAATCCAATGCACAAAAGGGGTTGACTAAAACCAAATACAGGGTTTGACTTGGAAAATTTAAAAAATATATATAATTTAGTTTTCAATTTTACTTTTCTAATAACCTACACAATGCCCCAGCCCCCTCCCCCTTTCCTCATCCCAAATGAAAAAAAAAAAATGATAGGTGAAAAGAAAAACCTAACGCCATTGCCTAGGATTGAATCCAGATCACCCACGTGACATGCAGACATACTCACCACCACACTACAACAACTTGGATACTGGTCCCAAGGGGGGGGAGGGGGGGGGGGGGGGGGGAAGGGGGAACCTTTTATTTCAGGGAGATCCCAACATAAAACTTGTTTACCACAGTTGAAAGTGCAAAACAATGTGCTCCCCGCCATGGACACTGGATCAGACATTTGGGAAACCTGATTAGAAATTTTTTAGCAACACAACAGCATAAATACTTAATTGAAAACAGATATTAAACCTCCACCTTTTCAAAATGAAGAAAAATGGGTTCCTTCATATTGTTGAGATGCCACATCTCAATTAATAAAACAGATTTATCAGCTTCATTCAACTGACGTTCTGTGAATTATTCATCAATACCAGAATAACTAAGTAATGATTACAAAGAGACACAGCACCATCTATCAGGATAAGCACATGTGCTCTCATGACTGTATGTCAATTAATGCGGAACCACAATAAATGCATTATTTCATCCACTCTCGTCAATTTCCTTTTATCCTTGACCAGCAACCATATAAATTTGAAGAATCATGAGACTTCAGAAACATTCCTCCAGGTCACACTAAACATATTTAAAGGTCCCAATGCTACTCTAATCGAATGATTCAAGAATCGTCCATTAAAATTCGATCTATGGATTGGTCAACCACACAAATTCTGTTTTAAACACATTCTGTTTTCATCCACTCTCGTCAATTTCCTTTTATCCTTGACCAGCAACCATATAAATTTGAAGAATCATGAGACTTCAGAAACATTCCTCCAGGCTCACACTAAACATATTTAAAGGTCTCAATGCTCCTTATCACAAAATTTCTGGTTTAAACACATTACCATAAATATTTTCGACTTGTCAAATCTTTCTAGAGAAGATGACAAAACAAACCTATGACATATGAAGTGTGATGCAAAAAACTTCAGCATTGCATGACAGGCAGTTAACATAAAACAATTTTACTCATTAAATCCCAACAGAGGATCCTCTTTCCCCAGAGATACTTCAAATGTGAACAGCCTCTTATCTCAAATATGCTCGTATCAAACACATAAATACACAAAATTTGTTAACATAGATGATTCACAAGCACATGAAACCATGTCAAAGAACTAGATTTTGGGGATTTGATATTTTCAACACCCTGTGACTATATGAACTTCCGAAGGCAACAGCTTGGTCCATTTCCACTGATCATCGGCGAAAGACTCCGAGTTGAGTTCTTCTCCTACCCGTATCGAATAAAACATGCTGAGCCAAATCTTCTTCATGAAATTGGAATAGTTCCTTTCATTCTTATACCACTACGTTTGGATTAAATTAAATCCAATCTAATCGGATTGGATCGGAAAATAGAATAGTTGAGTGAATCAAAAATACAAAGGAGGTTCACGGCCAAGGGTAAAGATGTTCGCGGGAATTGCATATACTATAGTTATAATATTTTAATAAAAAAAATCTTTACAAGGGGCAATTGCTTCTTAATCGTAAAATAAGGTTTATGGTTTGATTAAACCTAAAACTCAATAGGATTCTTGGGTTCCCAAAACATAACCATCATACATAAACAGAAACATAAATTTATGGAGACATTCAATATTGACAATCCAAAAGCTAATGTATTTCAAAATATGATACTCATTAATTTCTAAATATGCACCCTGATAATTCGATTCCAACCATGCGCTCTCAATACATGGCTAAGAGATACAAGTAGAACCACCATACCACCTAAGGCGGAAAAGGGAGACAGCTAGTAGTCAGAATCTGGCTTCACACCACCTATTCTAACCATAATCGCCTATCCCTATCTAAAATGCATTAAATTCTTTGTTCTTAAACTGTAAGTGCCTCAAATCTTCTAATGGAAAGAGTTAGTGTCTGTTTGGTATTACCTTATTTACCGAAAGCTGAGACCAAAAATCCCAAAATTAGCTTATTTTCAAAAAAGCTAAAAAAATCTAGTTTATTTAATTATTTGCTTAAAACTGAGACAAAAAGTGGAAATAAGCAAACAAACAAAAAGCTAGCAAAAAAATTGCCAAACGGACACTTATCAAGCCCAAAATTCTTTAGTTTCAAACAATTCATGCTTCAACACCATAAACCCAAGACTTCAAATCCCATAACATACACAATAAATATCATGAAAAAGTACCAAAAATCAAGATAATTAGACTATTACATTGCAATTAACAAAAAAAAAAAAATCCCTTATTTTCCAAGAACACAAAGATTAAACAAAAAGAGAAATAGGAGCACAATCAAACCAGAGTTCATAACTGTGTCTGATACAAAGCCAATCTTTTATAAAGCTCTGCAAAAAAAAAAATAGTGGGTTGTATAAGTTATAAGCCTTTACCTCAACAGCGTTCTTGAGCAAAAGGTCATCTTCAGGATTCCAAGTAGTCACCGGAGCAAGAGCTCCCATGTTTAAACCTTTCTAGAGCGAGCGAGCAAGCTTGTTATCTGAGAGAGTGAGCCATGGAACTAAGCTTTGAAGAAACGAAAATAAATAAATAAATAAAATAAAAGTGTGGGGTTTTAGAGAAAACCTAATAGAAAGGTGTGAGGGGTTTTGATTTTGAAACGTGGACGAATTTGTTATTAGGTGGTCTGACGTAACCGACGGAGTCATGGAATTTCCATGAAATTGAGGTTAGGAGGAGACACGTGCTGCAATCCTTGCTTGCGTATCTCAGTAGATTCTTCAGGTGATTGCAACTTGCAACTTGCGTCTTCAGTCGCCGGGGCCCCTTCTGCTTACTCGGGTGTTGACTGTATACTTTTACTATTACACACTGCATACAGTGTTCTTTTCTTTTTCTTTTTCTTTTTCTTTTTCTTTTTTGGTAAAGTAAGTAAATTAAGGAATGAAAATATTGATTTATTGGTTTAATCAGGTTGATTTGGTAATTTTATTTTGATCCTTAAATAATTCCCACTTACCAAAAATGAAACCACTATCTTGGCCAACAAGCAATCATATTGCATTTGAAAAATTGGATATGAGTTTATTACTTTATTACAATTCAAAATAAAATAAAGATTATATCAAAACTCATTATTGGTTTTAACTTTTAATGGGGTTTTTTTAGTTGATCTTACTTCTGTAGTAAAAGTTTGAGAATTTTTATATTTTATAGGTAGGGAATGGGTTTAGATCAAAATTTTAAATCTATATTAGAGTTTGGGAAGGACTTAAATGTTACATTTCGATTATTTGAAACCAATTGATTATACATCTATATCTATATCCATATCTATATTATATATTATATATTTATTAAACACTCATTTTACACATCATCATTTCATAGAGTTCAATTAAAACTCTATAACTTGTTAATGATAAAATTAATCCAAACATTTTATTTCATAAAATTTAACTAAAGCTATATTACATGTCAATACTAAAATCAATCTAAACCAAATAGAAATTATAATAACAAAAGTTATCGATTCACCATTGTTGATTGTTATCATTTTGTATTCATCAAAGACCTAGATGTTGAGGTTAGCCACCTATCTTTCTTAATGGTTTGCTCCCAAATTTTTGTATTTTCTCTCTTCTATTTTTTGTTTATATATATAAAAGTCACTTATTATGTCTCAATTTTCTTCTACATATTTACATTTGTAATTTTTAATGTCATTAATATTTTTTATATGCTCTAAAACAAATTGTTGCACTATTTATATCAATCACATTCAAATGATTTAATGCTTTGTGAATATATTTTAGTGCAATAGTAACATACACGATCGAGTCTATTTGAATAAGTAAGAAATTTAAATGATTTAATGCTTTGTCAATATCTTTTTAATATATTATATTTAGTAGCTTTTCTGCATAACACGGATTTGCAATTAGTTTAGCTTATTAAGGTACTCATATTATTAATTTTATTTTTAAAAAATAGAGTTTCTAAAAAATAAATTTCCAACAATCGGGCTTCTCTCTTTTAGTGGTGATATCCAAGTAAGCAGCTCATGAGTCATGACATTTTAGAAATATTTATTTATATTTTTGCTAATATTTCAAAAAAGAAAAAGAGTCTAATATCATTTTAAAATATGTTTATTTAGATTGTCCACACAAACATCTTGTGAAAAACAATTGAATCGAACAGACATGCTTACAGGGTAGTCATTTACTACTTACTAGTGAAAAGCATGGAAGCAATACCGGGATGATGGTTCTTATGTATCGGATTAGTTTTAAAAGGTTGTGTTTTTTTTTTTTTGTGAAAAAAAAAAAAGGTTGTGTGTTGCTAGAAATACATGCCATACGTATCAGAATTGTTAATAATTAATGACATCAGATAGAAATTATTACATGAAAAGAACAAGAGAAAGAGAGAGTGATGGGAAGATTAACATGACAATGACTGCAGCTGACTAGAGTCAAGAGAGAATCTGATGGGGACAACAAAAAATAGCATTAATCCAACAAAGGGGCTGACTTTTAGCTTTAATTAAGAATCCAATGAGAGAGACATTTAGCTTTTAGTACACAAGCATTGGAGTGAGAAATTTTCTTTCCATGCTCCAAGATTCAATAAGGTCTCAATTAGCAACAAAAAAAAGAGATTCAACATGGTCTCAGAAACCAGTGAAAGACCACTAGGAAATTTACATGCTACGAGACATATTCCCAGTCATGTCTCACAAAATGGAACAAGTTTCACTTAAATTTCAATATTTGTATACAAGACAAACATTCAACACAAATCACATAAAGATACCATGGAGTAATAAAGTTGCAATTTTATTGTTGTTGCTAAATTATTAAAGTTACAATTGAATAGAGATAGGGGAAAATCACAAATTGGAAATTTATGGTTCCATTTCCACCCCAAGAAAATTAAATTTGTGCAATGGAGTCCATTGTGTTTTTCAAGTCATATATAATTAAGTTTGTTATGAATAACACTTAACAACTACTGACGACCTAAGACCCAAACTAATTGTAAGCTCATGTATTTGTAGAACAAATAAATTAGGTTTAGGATTAGTTTAAAGTTTAACTTAGGTTCTCTAGTGTATAAACTTTACATTGGGTTCATCGTAACATATAATTCTGAATAGCAAAAATTCCGCTATTTTCTTTACTTTTGCTCAATCACTTAACAACTTTAACCTAGTACGATAGCCAAATTTGATCTTGACCAAGCCCTTGAAACATCCCGCAACCATAAACCACCTCACCCCCACCGACAACGAAGAGTTGAATTCACTAATTTAACCAGTAACCATCAAGAAGATCGATCTATAAAATATTTAGAAAAAAATTCACGGTCCTTCTATGTGGCCATTGATCCTTCAAATCAATTACCTGCCTAGTAATTGATATGGTCTATCATGTTGTCATAAAACCCACTGTGGGGGATGGATTCAAAATAGAGGGAAATCATGGTTAGAATGAGGATTGAAGTACTGTACATCCTGAACTTGGCTTTTAAAGGGAAACACCACCTTCTCTTGTCCAAACGATAGAACAAACACCTATGTGAATGTGATGGCGGAGGTCTGAATTGTTTCTTGCTAATATATATATATATATATATATATATATATATATATGTATTTGTGTATTTATTGCTTATAAGGATAATTTAAAGTTGCACTTCATCTTCTTTTAGATTCCTTTAAATATACCAAGCATAAAGCATTTGACAGAACTAGTATATAAACAGAATATGGAAATAAATTAGATTCTAACTTCATCATACTATTAATCAGAAAAGCAAATGAGTCAAGTGCATATTCTCTCACAAGCAGAAGTAAAACGATAAATGTTTGTAGTTACATATAGTTGAACGCATACTTTAGATGCTGCTAATACACATAATTCGCATTCAAGGAATACACTAGTAACTGAATGCCTGGGAATTTGTGGTGCTACTCAAGCAAGGTGTAAGTTGTGAGATCTGACCCAGCTCCACTATGAAAATTAGGCAGCTTACGATGCAGGCGTAAAGCAAATATGTGTGGATCTCCATTTGGGCATCCAATGACAGAACCATAATCACCTCCATTATCAACTAACCCATATGGATCTTCATTACTTGCATCCTTATGTAAAAAGAATCCTTCTATATATTAGTTCCAATTTGTTTCTCAAATTCCAAACAAGAATATATACATATATGTATGAAGTACGATACTTACAATTTCATGTATAAGAGCTCTATGGATTTGCTCAGCATTCCTTATCTGCAACCAAGAAAAAAGAGGCAAAAAAGAAATCCTAAGCTATATCAATCAAAACTTAAAATACCAAAATTCAATGAAATAGCGGAATAACCATATAATATTGTCCATTGAGTTTACCTTTTTCTTGTAAGTTTCAGTTTGGTTACTAATCACCCGGTACTGTAGAATAACATAAAACCAAGTTCATTAGCTTACAAGATTTAATAAGCCTCAGAAAAACCCTAGCTAATCTGTCGAGCACAATTAACATACCAAAAACAAAATCCAATACCAACATCCCTATTGATGCTGGTGGCAAAGTATTTCCAAGTAGATACAAGATGAAGTATATATAAATTAAGAAATTAGTTATGACTAAATCTGTTTGGATGAGCTTATGTTCAATGGTTTATTCTGTTTAAAAGATGAGCTATTTATACTTAAGGAAAAAAAAAAAGAAAAAAAAAGAGGCTTTAAAAAGTTATACCTAACCTAATAAGCAAAATAAGCTAAAACAAATAGACTCTAAAACAACGTTAAAAAACAAAATTTGTTGAATACATAACTCTATTAAATGAGTTGAGAGAATCGGAGCTAAGAATGAAAAGCATTGATAAAAAATAATGATCTTACAATAAATCAAAACATCTGTAGTTTAATTATTATTATTATTATTATTTAAGTGAACTTTGACTCTTAGAGGAGAGGAAAGAAGAGATTTGAATTAGTGACCTCCTTCATGAGGCATGGTTTCCAGTTGATTGTGCTACTCCTTAAGGTTATAATTAATATTTTCTCTCATACATATACATATCCATAAAATAAAACAGCAAAGAGCTAGGATGCATATTCATCACATGTTGTGCTCAACTCCTTCCAAGTAAATAAGTGTCCCCAAGTTCCCTCTGGGTGTTCACCATGTCACCTATTGTTTGATCTACATCCAAAATAAAATAGGCGCATGTACTATACGATCCTAAGAGAGAGAGAAGCCCAAACAATCGATGACATTATAAAAATCATTGCGTGTCAAATTGAAGTTTCTTTAGAAACATTTCCTTATCCGTTAGACTCTAGTGTTTACATATATCCAGAATCAAGTAGACCAGTAGTACCCCAACGTTAATAACAATAAAATTAAAGAGTGTCTATAGCAAAAAGCTTAAAGTTCCACAATTTAAATTTCATCACAGCCAAAGCATGCACAAATGAAATCAAATGAATATGTCTAACATTAAAAATCATAATCATAACAATAAAGATAATACGAATTTAACAAAACCCTAATTTTTGGTGATGGTAGATCCAACCTTGCGGTCGCGAACAACTTTGACAGCACTATCCACGTCTTGCCCAAGAAAATGCAATTTTTCCAAGTTCAGATCTTCCATAGATTCACCTCTCCTCTGCCTGTCAATCACCTTTTTAAAAATAAAAAATCCTCCAACTAACTTCAAGAATTTACTTACACATCATCCCTATGAAAATCTTTATTATTTATTTGGTAAGTACTCCAGCAAAATTCCAATACAACTATGTCACATAACTCCTCATTCATAATCTATTACCTTATCTCCCTTCGAAGACTCCTATTCACCTCCTTCAGCTTCTTCAAGTCTTCTTGCATTCTCTGCATCCATTACCATATATACTTCAACAAATCATTTAACATATTTTTTTGCTAAATGAGAGATTGACATTAAACAAAAGCAAGATTACGGCTTAAGTTTCTTGACCACGCCTCAACAGCAGGGGCTGAGAGATAGTTATATATATACACACACATGAGATGGACCTACATTGGGGCCAAGGGGGGTCATGACCCCTCGACCCCAAAAAAATTAAGATATATATATATATATATATATATAATAAAGTTTGAGCTTTCCAAAAATTATATTTGGCCCCTCAAAAATTTAATTGGCCCAAAGAAACCCCCAAAAAATGAAATGTTCAGTTAACCCACTTGTGCCACTTCTCCAAAAAGAAAAATACTTTTTAACAAAATATTTTTCAAATATCGTTTTCAATGTTTTCAGTGTACTATGCACATAAAAACCTTTAGTCAACAAAGACATTTTACTAATTAGCAGAAAATTAAGGGCAAGCTGAAATAGGAGGCTAAGGGTGTTTAAGCAATTTAAATAGTCAAAACTAGCCATAATATAGTTTTCTTTGTTCTAATTCCTTCTCTTTTGGGTTCAATCGTGTTAAGGAGGTGAAAGATCGATCCACTTGAAACTCTAGCTTCTTCTTCTTTTTTCTTTTTTTTCTTTTTTTAAGGCATTCTAAGGTATTTCTCTAGTCCAAAAATTGTCAAATATTTTTGAATTGTGCTGATCTTTAGTACATAACAGAAGATGAACTACAAGTCTACAACCTACTAGCTTAGAGTGATTGCACTTTTACTTCCTCTTCCAACTAATTCCTATTACAATTACGGAATAGACATTTTCATCCTTTATATTAAACTAAGTTTTGTATATCCAAAATGAAAATGTTGCAAAATTGAGTACAAAATCAGTTATTTATGATTAAATCAAAATACATAATTATGAACAAGTTAAATTTTGATAGATGATTAAGTTGAAATATTAAGAAACAAATATTTTGTGCCTTTTCCTTCATTTATATATATTTTGTTAACACTGAATAACTGTTAGTTTTATATTTTTATATAATAATTTAATTTTTAATCTTACTCTTAGTATATTTCTTATTCTTATATTCCAAAAAGAAAATCATAGCTTTACACGCCAAAATTTTGTTCATATATATATAAAGAGAGAGAAAGAAAGAGTACCTCATAGTGCGAGCTCCAAAGATCCACCCCTGAGGTCTCCTGGAACTTATCATACAATTGCTTTTGTCTAAACCCCAAAGTTTGCAACCACAAAATAAAAACAAAGAAGAACAAATCAGGATGCAAAAATAGGAAAAGCAGTGTTTGGGAGGTAGAAAAGAAAGACAAAAAGATTATAGAGAAAAAGAGACAACGTACGTGGTGGAAGGGCTAACATATTCTTGGAGCTTGCCAGAGCTAGAGAACATAATAATAGAAACTTTGGCATCGCAGAGAACTGTGAGCTCGTTAGCCTTCTTGAACAAACCGTTCCTTCTTTTCGAGTACGTGACCTGCCTGTTCGTTGCGTTCTCTATCCTCTTGATCTGGATCTTTCCCCTTGCCATATCTTCTTCTCTCTCAGTTCCTTCTTTTTCCTTTCTTTCAAGTTTAGGATGTGAAAAATAATGAACAAGAAGAAGAAAAGAAAAGAAGATGAGAGAAAGTGTGAGTGAAAAAAGAAAGATAAAATTGCCAAATTGGTGAAAGGCTTTAGAAGGAGTTGATAAAACTTGGTAATGTATTTCCAGATTGGTCCGGACTGATCAGGAACCCGTATTCCAATGTGGGGACCATTATCAGTTTTCTCGGTCACAGTACCACGTACGATTCCCCCCGTTTTTAGATTTTTGTTTTGGTTTGGTTGATTGATTCGGTCGTTTTGACAAGACCGGCGAGCGGGGCATCAACGGAGGAACATGTTTGTTGGGTTTTTTAGTGTGACTTGTAGTTGACCACCAGAATGGTGCATGTGATATGTTAGAAGACTAGTGTGCATGTGATATGTTAGAACTTTGAAAGTGTGCATGTGATATACTAGAAGACTAGTGTGTATGTGATATGCTAAAACACTAAGAAGTGTGCATGTGATATGTTAGAAAACTAGTGTGCATGTGATATGCTAGAGGACTCTATATATATGGTGATATATAGTTGATGCAAAGAAGAGGTGAAAAGCCAAGGAGTCAAGACATAATATAGGAGTCAAGAGAGAGCAAAGAGAGAGCTACTTGGAGGGAGAGGGCTAGTTTCAAGTGGGAGTGCCACACAAGGAGAAGAATAAAAGAGATAGCGTTCTCGGTGTTTTATTTTTTATGTGTGAGAGTGTACTTGGGTGTACATTGGGTTTAGGCTTACAGAGAGTGCTTTTAAGCCAAATATTGTAATCTCCCTATAATTGTGAAACTTTCTCCTTGAAGTCTCTGATGGATGTAAGCATATTGCCGAACCACCTAAATTCTCTATGTTGTGTGATTGTGCTACGCGTGTCAATATTTTCTTGTCGTGTTCTTCTCCACCAAATATTTTATTTATTTTTCGCTCCCACAGATTCTAGGAATATTGGCTAATATTCCCAACAATTGGTATCAGAGCTAATATTCCCAACAATGTTCTTGTTTTGTGGTATATATCATATATGTGTATGGAAATTGTATATATATTAATAAACTTCATAGTTTGCATTCAACTATGAACCAGAAATTAAGAAATTTAAATTTTGTCAAGCTAGATTCAATGTTAGGTCAAGTAGTTTTATTAAGTTGGAGTTGAAGAACAAAGTAACATGCTGAGCTAATTCATGTCAATCAAATTATAGGTACACACCCAACATTTCTTTAGGTGTATAGGATTGTCAATCTATAAATTTACACACAACCTGTTCGGCATATGAGTACTTGTAGAAAACTAATATAAATATAAATAAAAGACATGGAGAGAAAGAGCCAAGAGATATAGGTTGCTTCGGCAGAAATGTTACATCTTTATTATATGTTAATGTGTTATCATGTATTGTGAGGAATCCTATATATTTATAGATATAAGTAAATATTAATTTACACATCTAAATAACGCGACATTCATTTAACCTTATAACTTGGACACAAAGTACAAAATGATTCTTAAAAGAAAATGGCAGATTGTCATGTGCTCGAGACCAAATCATGTGAAAATTAACATGGACTTAACCGAAGTTGTAGTGCAAAAATAGCTTGGCAATATACGCAGGTGTAGCTCAATAGGTGTTATTATCTTCATTTCAATTGACTCTTATTTATAAGTATCATGTATTTACAGCCTTTTATAATTTTTTTCTTTCATTTTTTTTTTTAATCCGTTGAGGCAAAGTTATAGGAACATAAACAGCAAGAATAATTTGTTTTAAAAGATCAAAAATTACGTTTGAAGAAAAAAATTGTTATTTTCACTTCTTGTTAGGTCGGATTATTTTCACATCAATAATTATTACTAGTAGTTTCATCCTTTTATATCACTCCCAGACTTGAAATAAATCGTAATAAAAATCATCGCTTGAGGCTCGGGAACAGGGAACCTTAGGTAGATTTGTGCCTATATGGCTATATATCTTATACATTATTGCTATTCGTAGCTCGCGGTTGTTATCCTTAATATCCTCTGGTTTTATCATTGTACACACAGACTCAATGCTTGACTTGTGTCATAGATAGGCTTAAGTGCTTCGGCAAGAAAGCTCGCTCGTACGAATAGTTTGAAGAAAATAACGTTGTTCAGCCTCGAAGTAATGTCATTTCAAATCTCTCACCTGCGTGTCTAATCACAACTTTTTTTGATAAGGCTAGCTGTGTGTAACTTATAGAACCGCCCCTCTAGATTTTGGTCAACAAATTTCCTTGGAGAAATCCGGACCCATGAATTTGTCTGGATGATAAAAAGGGGCATTAGCAGATGATTTTTGGATTCGTAAAATACGGGTCAATCCAAATCTAATCCATTGTTTTATGGAGTTGGGTTGGGTTGGGTTAGCCCACGAGTCAAACATGTCAACCCTTTAAAAATAATAATAATAAATTAAATAATATATAAATTTTTATCTAAAATTCTTCAATCTCATAATTTCATAAAAGAATAAAAGAAAAACGAGATGTCATAGACAAAATATTGACCTCAGGTTCATATGAAATACACATAGTGATTTTACATAATAATTTTTAAAGTTTTTTATATAATATAAATGAATAAAGAAACTTCGATATAAAAATCGAAAACAAATAAAATAAATCAGTAGTCCCAAAAGGACCTTTATCCTTATGTTTTTTCATTATTCGGGGTTTTTTTTTTTTTTAGAAGATCATCATTCGGGTTTAGATTAACAAGTCTGTGTCTAACTTTTATAGGTATGTACTATGTAGGAACCGAAAATCATTTTGAAAAATGTTTACCCTTTTGGGTAAATCTATTAAATTTTAAATCCGCTGAGTTTGTCAGATTTAATAGGCATAAGATTGTGTGAGATATGTTGAATGTGATGGACATATTTGTTCGGGACAGATTTTTATATTCTTGAAATTGGATGGTGAATTTCAATGCAGTCAAATTTTGGTGTAAATAAAGATTAATCATGTCATAAAAACATCAATATTGGTGTTTTCTCAAAATTTGGAGGTAGTATATATATAATGTAAGCCTATATATGAAGTTTTTTTTTTTGGCTACGAAAAAAGATAATTAAAAAGGCAGCCAATCTTGGAGGTTTTACCTGGGCGTGAAAGGAACCTCGACGAAAGTTACTGACGCCCCTGAGAAACCAGATCTCTAAAGTCGTTGGATTTGTCATGTCACCAAGAAAATCTATTTGTTCTTGTCGGAATTGTCAAATATATGTTTAAAATCAGGTAAACGATGAGCCTATCGTTATTAATATACAAACCATTTGGTCTGACTTTTAGAAGTCTTGCCAAAACTCTAGAAATTTTTTCATCCTAGCAAACAACGTATGATCTTGACATATAAGATACAACCTCCAATTTGAGTTAGGCGAGATTAAGAAAAGCTAGAGCTTTTGTTTATTCAATTAAAAATTAATAAGATGAGCACCTAATATCATTCATTTTGACAGGTTTAAATTGATTTAGATTTCTTATGATAGAGTTCATACATTCCATTTAGCTCAACGATAGTCCTTGCTTTGCCTGTCATTTCATGAATTATATTTTTCTACGATTGTGCTTCATTTGATCTTTTCTTAATTCAAGCATGCATTACAACATATCTATACATTTTTAAATCCTCCCCACTATCTACGTCTAAGTTGATTTCTTCTAACTTCTAAGCTTCTATTTTGTGTTGACACATAATTTCGTACATATTCGTCATCTAATGACTTAGAAATTATATTCAATCTTTGGGGGAGTTCTTTGATCTGCAACTAGTTAATAAAGATTAAAGAACGAAGTTCAGAGAAAGGAGAAGAATTCGACGACTTATTCTTCTAATGATTTCAATTATGTACATTCGCAATTGAATTATGACTTATTAAATCATAATAACAAATATGTTATGAAGAAAGGCTGGAAGGGTAATCCAAGATGATTATATAAATTAGGTTAACAAAAAATAAGTCTTTAAATAAGTTAACAAATTACCTTATTTTTCTTACTAAAAAGGCAATACCAAGACAAGTAATTTGCATACTCTACCATCTAATACCTTATAGATTTTTTTTTTTTTGTTGGTAAGTTTTCATAATTTTTATAATTAAAGCCATCCTTTTCCATTGAAAAGAGTTAATTGCCAGCTGGATTCAATTTGTGAGATCGAGTTGAGTATTCTTGTACTTTACTTCCATTTTTTACATATTGATATAGCATTTAGTCAACAGCTTCATATGTCATATATTGCATGAATGGCGGCCAAACTATTGACAAATCAAACATTGTCTTGTTTGTTGTATTCGACCTATAAATAAAATACTTTAAAAGGATCGGATCGTATCTACGCATATTTTGTTTATATTCTATCACGTTCTATTTAAAATAATTGTATCTATTTCTTTATATTTTATCACCTTCCTTACAGAAGTAGACCTGGAGTACTCTCCCAGTCTCCCTAATCACTGTTTTCACGTATAGTTCTTATGTTAACACAACAAAATTTTACAACAAATTGATGATTTAAAAAAATATAAAAATAGATTATATTGAAGTCTATCACAACTTAAAGCAAATTTATTGTGAAAATATAGAGGAAATTCGTTATATCCTAGACTTTCTCAAATAAGTTTTATACATATCTGGCATATTCATGAAAATTAGTTAGAAAGTAATGAATTTTGCAAGATACCAGAGAGAATATTAATTAAACTATGCAAACGTGTGTCACCAGTGAGCTTGAATTTGATTTGTAATTCATTATCCATACATCTTTTGGTTTTGGTCACACTGGTCTCGGTGGATGATTAAGTAGACTTGCAATTGGATCGTTGTCCGGTAAGAGCATCTTAGTGTTGACCAAAGTGAACACCGTCAGAGCAATGGAAACTAAAACAGATATTCCTAATAGAAGAATCATCAGGATGTGCGCAATGCTCCCTTTCACCTCTTGTGCATATTCTGTGGAAGCTAGAGCAAGGACGGTCAGCGGGAATGAGTAAGCCCACCATGCCACATTGAACCTTCTCATAGATCTCTTGAAAAGGGTGGGCCTGCAGACCTGTAATTAAGCACATAAACGCTACTCAATTAAGTTACACTGAAAAAGAATGCAGCTTACAGGTAGCTCCCAAATTATAATAGGCAATATCGGATTTGGGATTTTCCAACAAAAAGAAAAGTGATTTTGCAAGTGATGTTAGTATGTAACAACTATTACAAATTGATGTGTCAATTTTAAATAAATAAAAATAATAAAAAATGTTAAAGATACTGCAAAAAGGCTTACCCTAATATATGAAACAATTAATTCACTTATTCACATGTTTTGTGGGTTTGAGTTTTTTAGACCTGATCACCTAGCTAAGTTCAAAGCACTACAACTTCACCATACACAGACAAAACTCACAAATTAAACACATTGATTGACCATTTTTGTTTTATTGGTAATTGAGTTGGCTAAACAGATAATCTTTAAGAATATTAGATTAGTAATATAATCAAATATGATATCAATGAGGAAATAAGATACTCTTAATTTCAAAATCCCTTAATTTATCTATTTCATAATTCAAATTTTATTTCATAAATCTAACAAGTTTACATACTCTCAAATCCTTTAAAATATTATTTTTATCAAACATTTTCAATATTGCCCCTTTTCTAAAATTTAAAATCTTGTCTGAGTTTTTTTTTTTTGATTGAAATGTCTGAGTTATATAACCTTTAATTGATATCTACTTCCAAAACGCATCAAATTAATTTGGTCTAACTAGTTGACTAGTTGTATATTGGTCCCTACTCCTCCGCTAGCACCCTTGTTATCTTGCATGAAATCAGCTATATAACTTAAATTTAAATGAAGCTTAGGTGACGCTTCCAAACTACTTCAACAATTTTTAATACAAAGAACATGATCATCATTTTCATTTCAAATCCATGATTAAAATTTATTTATTTTTTAGATCTCACCACGTATTATCACTATTTAAAATTATATGATACATTTTTTTAAATTCATCCATTTCAAATGAAAACGATCTTACCAGAGACGTAAAGAGGAAGAGCGAGAGGAAGAATAACATCTTTGAAGCAATATCAAAATCCCCAGTTATGGACTCCCAAGCCAAGCTCGCCACACTCGGCGCTGCAAAGTACAAAAAGAAGACCGGCCTCAACATCCCCGGAAGATGAGCAGCGCCGGAAAGACGCTGATAAAGCGTCACAAAAAGCACTAGATAGTGCACTATGCCCAAAGAAAACAAGAACACAGCGCACTCTTTCCACCCCATCTGCGCAGCGGCTTGAGCTCCAATCAAGTTCCCGATGACTGATAACTGGCTAGTTGGATTTGCCACCGTTGATAAGAACTTCTTTCCCTTAGTGAACCATTGGCCGTAGATTTTCACATCGAGCACCACCACAGGAACAGCAAAAACCCACCAAAGGACTAAATAGGGAATGGTTTTTGGAGCTATGATTATGAATGGTGCAGATTGAAGCAAAAGGAGCCAAGAAATCCATGGAACGAATAGGTAGTTAACTCCTACATCGTGCAAGAACTCTGCCCTCACTGTCTTAAAGTAAAACAAGCATTTCAAGAGGTAAAGTATAGAGAGTAAAACATGTGTAAAGAGAGCACAAGACCATAGTACAAGAAAAGGGGTTGGATGGAGCATGTGGAGGACGTGACGTAGAACACTTGTGTCCTTGGTTGGTCCATTAAGTGTCTTCCATAATAAAGCTTGGCCACCTAGAGATAAGCTTATTCTGAAATAGCCTGCATGAAATTTGGCTAGTATAGTTTTTAGGGATTCTAGCATTCGGTTCACTATGATGATTGAGAGGGTTTGTTGAGTATGGTTGTTGGTGAAAGTGGTGACGCTGGTGGATGCCTCAACCACAATTTCAATTTCAGATTGAGATCCTTGGGTTGTTATCGGAAGGATATTAATTAGAGTAGCCATTGGAACTGAGTGAATGGTTTTGATGTTTGGGAGTTTATGCACATTACTATATAGGCGATTTATATTTTATACACCATAGTAATTAGTAAGTGAGAATGAGGGAAGAGAAGGTGTCAACAATTATATAATTTGAATAAAAATTGTAATTAAAGAAATATACTAGAGTTAATAGACGACCTGGTCCACTAAGATAAGTTGTCTTTCTTGCCATGGATAAACTAATTAAGTATTAGAGACCTTAGAATGATGCCATCAAGTTTGTTGGAGGAACATAAATTGTGATTTTTTACAAGTATAGGGGTAGGAATAACATAGGAGGCAAAGTTGGAATAATATCTCCATTTTTATAGCCCACACTACATATATTTTACAACTTAGTAAATATAATATCCCACAAAACATCTCACAAATATCCCAAAGAATATCTCACAAATATCCCACAGAATATCTTATAAATATCTAAAATATATTCTATTAATTTTCTAAGATATTTCAGGTACATAAATTCTATAAAAGAAGGAGGAAAGGGCAACGTAAAAGAGGGCTGAAAAATGATGGAAAGGCTGAAAACCAGAAAGAGGCATGAGAGAAAGGTCTCTCATGTGCTCCAGGAAAGGATTATACTGTATTTGTAGTTATATCAGTTATATTACAAATCTCTATGTGGACGTAGGCAAGTTGCCGAACCACCTAAAATTATTGGTGTTATATCTGTGTGCTCTGAATCAACTATTGTTCTGTTTTATCATCCAATCAGTCTCCAATGGACTGAGAATCATCATGGTCAAGGTTTATTTGCGGTTCTATAATTGTCATATTTTAAGTTCCTCCAGTTGTCTTTATTGTGTTTTGCAGGTATATTTCATCGTCAAGTTCTCTATTTGACAGGTCAGCCACTTGACCATTGATTCATCATCAGTGATGTTAATGGTTGCTATCATGTAATGTTCCACAAAAAGCCTTGTACATGCAAGGAGGCTAGTTAACGTGAAGAATATACCATTTAAAAAAAAAAAAAAAAAAAACTGTATATCACTTAAAGGAGCTTTAAAGTAAAAATAAATTAAAACCCATTTTTTTAGTATCGGGTTGAATGTGTTTTTAGCAACCACTTAAGCTCTTCTTAAAAATTTGTCTAACGGATTGAAATTTCTGCTAAAACTCTTTTGGGCTCTTTTTGTTGTTGTTGCTGAATAACTCTTTTTGGCTCTTGAAGCTCTATAAGAGGGTTTTCTTTTCTTTTCATTTTTTTCGAAACACGCATTTGTTAATAGTAAACACACATTTAACTTCATGATATCTTTTGGTATATAAAGATTCTAAACCATTTTAGGATGCCCTTTCATTATGGATGGCCCAACTCAATCTGAATTGCACACATATCCCAGGAACTATTATGAATCATGTGTTAATATAAGCCCATTATCAAACACCATATGCAACCCGGTCCAATATGCATTCTTGAAATCCCAAAATTGCATTCTAAAAAAAAAAGAAAATCCCAAAATTGCCACTCTGATGAAAAAGACTTTTTTATTATTATTTGGCATCATGTTCATCCTTGAGAAAAACTTACATCACATGCTGGCATGATTTAAACATCATGTGACAACCTGTTATGTCAAATTCAACTCAAAATTGTAGCAATGACGTGAAAAAAATGGACCACTTTTATAGTAGTAAAATTGGAAGAAAGAAGAAGAAGAAGCGTTACTATTGATTATTTATTTTGCTTGAAACGGAGGAATATATTATAAAATCCTAAAGTACCACAATAGTTTAAGAGGATATTATACTATGACATGTATAAAAAAATATATCTCCCCTTGTATTTGACGGCTCTGCAGTCTGCAACATGTTTGCTTCCCGATAAAAATGTGCTCAATTTATACCTTGTATGACCTCTCTACCAAATGCCTGATACCAATTATTAAGTTAGAACTTTTTTGCTAAACAATTAAGTTAGAACTTAGAAGGTTGTGGAGGAAATGAAGTAGATTTGTTTGTTATCTATTGAACTGTTAATGAAGAACCTGTCTCTAATAAGACCATACGGATCGAAAAATTCCAAAAAACAAAAAAACAAAAAAACGTGAAGTCCAAAATGAATAGCTCATAGTTCAGTAGTTATACTGCTTGTAATTCCCAAATTTAGTGCAAAGCCTTTAATCCAATGTCCTTTGTCATTTCTTATTATACCGCCCACCCAGCTAAACTAGTTGAGCCTTTAGCACTACATTACTATTCAGTTTCACATATAAGTTAACTACTTTTCTCTAAATAAATAAAAAATTAGAAATAAAGTTTTACATATAAGAAAAATTGTTTTTAATTCTGATAGTTTGCTGGGTCGTTGAGCTTGAGTAAGAAAAATTGTAACATGGATTTAAGTGGATGATCTAAGTTTAGGAAGTGGTAATGACCAAATAGTAAATGTGAATAGCATCGGCCAAAGCCACCAATTGATGGTTCCCGACTTTAGATTACTTGACATATTGTTTATGCACCATTCATGTATTGTTAGATCATAGAAATTATTAATCAAAAGTGGTATTTGAAAAGTGTTCCATAATTGTTTTGCCAAAAAACAGTCCCTCAAGATGTGAATGGGAGTCTCCAACAATGCACACCTTGGACAGGATTGTGAAGAGGTTGATAAGTAATGAAAACCAACTAGTCTCGATTGTACTGTATTATGTGCACACTTCTATAAAGCACATTTGGATTTTTGGAGGACATGGAGAACGCCAAATCCAAGTCCAATCCTGATTTTGATTTATGATAGTTGAATGGTTGTTTTGCAGGCCAATTGGACCATACCCTTATCGGCAGCATCCTCGGTGAAGAGACAAGGGAAAATAAAGAAAAGAAGAATAAAGTAATTGGATTTCCTAATATGTTTATTTATCATTTTAAATAGATAAACTATCACAATTGTTGGGTTATTTTGCACTTAATGGCTGTGTCACTTATGAAGAATAGATAGAATGACCACCTTAAAAACGATCTTAACCATTAAGAATAAAAATGAAAAATTTCAAACTTTAACGACTACAAAATAAAAATATTCCAAACATAAAAAGTCAAAAGTATAAATTAGTCTAATAATAATCACTTCACATAAACTATTACAAGTAAAATCTAATTATAATGATATATTTTTATTTTTATTTTTTTATAAGTCAATGGTTGAGAATGAGAAATATGAACCCTAGATATTTTCGTAAGAAAAACCAAGAGATGCTTTAAGATTTTTTGTAATTATAATGACGTTTAACACAAAATTAGAGTGAAAAACTTTAATATATATACTATATAGATTTTTATCATTTTTTTCACAAATTATATAGATTTTAATCATAGAGCAAGAAAACCAAATCATATTGTAAAGTATAATCCAAGCAATTATCTTGTCAATAAAAGTTTTATGGGTAATTAGACCTACCCTCATATTGGATTTACATATATAATCACATTTAAATTTATTATCATTTTTTCTTTCTTTCTTCCCTTTATCCATAGTCATCATTCATCATAATTCATGAACTGATACATTTCTAGTATTTATAATATATATATATATATATATATATATATATATTTATAAAATAAATAAAATGCAACCTAGTTAAATCTTAAAAGAATAAGAAAAAAAGAAGCGGAAGTAAAAAAAAAAATCTAAGAATTTTTTATTTATTTTTGGCTTAGATTTCACTTCATTGTAACGGACCAAAAAAAAACACCAAACAATCAAAGAAAATCTGAAGTGCACGCGCTGACCGTCGTATATTATTGTAATCTAAAGCAAGCAAATTAAATTACGTTTTTACATATAAGGAAATCAGATCTGCTATGCTATGCGAGGTGACCCTCGCTTTCCATTACATCACTCACTCATAATTCTTTCTTTTCGTTTCTGATCTATGCGCCTAGGCCCAGCCTTTCTTAACCTTCACCTCCGATCTCCAATCTCCGCTCCTGCTGTCGCCGGAAACCTTCGCTTCTCTTTGATCCGACTCTCCTCATTCTCAGATCTGAGGTACGATCCTTTCTCTCTCCATCTTCATTTTTATCATTTCTACATTTTCAATCAATTTTACGTTTCTGGATCGGAAAATGAGATTGAATGATTAGTAATTCAAATTTGGTATTATCAACAATTTGCAATTTGCATTGATTCGAAAATTCGGTGGTTAGATGCAATCTTGCAATGATGTGATTTTCGTTGAATGTTAATGGTTTGGTGTGTGTGTGTGTTAGGGTTTGAAAATTTGAGTGGAGAGGATGCTGACGAAGTTTGAAACGAAGAGTAATCGAGTGAAGGGACTGAGTTTCCATAGTAAGAGGCCATGGATCTTGGCGAGTCTTCACAGCGGTGTGATCCAGCTCTGGGATTACAGGATGGGGACTCTCATTGATCGCTTTGACGAGCACGATGGACCCGTCCGCGGCGTCCATTTCCACAAGTCTCAGCCACTGTTCGTCTCTGGGGGTATATTTCTCTACAATTTATCCCTATTTTTATTAGTGCATTGATGTTGCTATATCTATTGTGATCTTAAATTTAGGGCAGCTTATATTTCATGTTGTCGATTAGCAAATTTTGTTATGTTTAATGATGTTTTGTTGATTCCATGTATGGATCTAGAGGAAGTAATTTCGGGGTTTTAACATTTTGGCAGGGGATGATTATAAGATCAAGGTGTGGAATTACAAGTTGCATAGGTGTTTGTTTACACTTCTTGGACATCTTGATTACATTCGCACTGTTCAATTCCATCACGAATACCCATGGATTGTTAGTGCGAGTGATGACCAGACTATCAGGATATGGAACTGGCAGTCCCGAACTTGTATTTCTGTTCTAACTGGACATAACCATTATGTCATGTGTGCCACATTCCATCCTAAGGAGGACCTGGTTGTATCGGCGTCCTTGGATCAAACTGTTCGTGTCTGGGATATTGGTGCCCTGAGGAAGAAAACAGTTGCCCCTGCAGATGACATCCTGCGGTTGAGTCAGATGAATACAGATCTCTTTGGCGGGGTTGATGCTGTCGTTAAATATGTCTTGGAAGGTCATGATCGGGGAGTTAATTGGGCATCATTCCATCCTACTCTTCCTCTGATTGTCTCAGGAGCAGATGATCGGCAAGTGAAAATTTGGAGAATGAATGGTATGTGTGTGTAAATCTGTTCATAATATGTTTTTTTTCCTAATTAGTTTTTATTTTATTTATATTTATTTATCTTTTGGCTGAGTGAAATATGATACAAAAGAATATATTTAAGATATTATAAACAATAGCTAATTTTGTTTAGACAGTTTTCTTCCATACTGGTTTGGAGGAAAATTCCCTCAACCCACTATGTGACAACTTAAAAAACAATTCATGTACACTTTTAGTCACATGACTAGTCATGTGACTTGTTTAAATGATTTAATGAATAATGTAATTTAAAACACATGAATGGTCTTATGAACAACAATGTAATGGGTTGAAGGAGATTCCTCTAACCTGGTTTGGAGGAAAACTGTCCTTTTTTTTTTTTGACATGTGCTTCTCTAATTTTAGCCACAGAAAAAAAAAAAAAAAAAAAAAAATTGGAAAATCAAAAGGAATTACCTTTACTTCTTTTACCCATTTGTCATTTTGAAAAAGTTAATGACCGATTGTCCTGCTTTTTATTGGATCAATTCAATACGCGTGCATGATGACATAGCAAACTCTAACATGCATTTTTTGCTGGGAGATAGAGCTATGAAGGAAATACATAGAACGTTAGTTTTTAATGGGTTCCTTTTGTGAATAGTATATGTAGTACAGGTTTATGACTTGTAAAGTTGAACTAGCTAATGGTTGCCAACTCACCTTTTTGATTTCAGATACAAAGGCTTGGGAAGTAGACACCTTGAGAGGGCACATGAATAATGTGTCATGTGTTCTATTCCATGCTAGGCAGGATATTATTGTGTCCAATTCAGAGGATAGGAGTATTCGTGTTTGGGATGCTACTAAGAGGACTGGTCTTCAGACATTTCGCAGGGAGCATGATAGGTTTTGGATTCTTTCATCACATCCTGAAATGAACCTTCTGGCTGCTGGTCATGATAGTGGCATGATTGTTTTCAAATTAGAGAGAGAGCGACCTGCTTTCTCTGTGAGTAGTGATTCTATGTACTACGTTAAAGATCGTTTTCTGCGCTTCTTTGAGTTCTCAACTCAGAGAGACACTCAGGTAATCCCAATCCGAAGGCCTGGTTCTTCTTCCTTGAACCAAGGGGCAAAAACACTTTCTTATAGCCCAACCGAAAATGCTGTTTTGATCTGTTCAGATGTAGATGGAGGTTCTTATGAACTATATATTATACCCAAAGATAGCTTTGGTAGGGGCGATACTGTTCAGGAGGCAAAAAGAGGTGCTGGAGGATCAGCTGTTTTTGTGGCTCGTAATAGATTTGCAGTGCTTGAAAAGAGCAGCAACCAAGTGTTAGTTAAAAACCTAAAAAATGAGATTGTCAAGAAGAGTGCAATTCCAGTTGTTGTTGATGCAATATATTATGCTGGAACTGGAAACTTACTATGCAGGGCAGAGGATAGAGCAGTTATTTTTGACCTCCAGCAGAGGATTATTCTTGGAGAGCTTCAAACTCCCTTCATTAGGTATGTTGTTTGGTCACATGACATGGAAACAGTCGCTTTGCTGAGCAAACATTCAATTATAATTGCCAGTAAGAAGCTCGTGCATCAATGCACTCTCCATGAGACAATCCGTGTAAAGAGTGGAGCTTGGGATGAAAGTGGTGTCTTCATATATACTACCCTTAACCACATCAAATACTGCCTTCCTAATGGGGATACTGGAATAATCCAGACCCTTGATGTCCCAGTATACATCACAAAAGTTTCTGGAAATACTATTTTTTGCTTGGATCGAGATGGGAAAAACCGTGCCATTGTTATTGATTCAACTGAATATGTTTTCAAGTTGTTCCTTCTGAAGAAGAGATATGACCAGGTTATGAGCATGATTAGGAACTCTGATCTCTGTGGGCAGGCCATGATTGCATACCTTCAGCAGAAAGGTTTCCCAGAGGTTGCCCTTCATTTTGTGAGGGATGAGAGGATTCGCTTCAACTTGGCACTAGAGAGTGGCAACATCCAGGTTGCTGTTGCTTCTGCTAAGGAAATTGACGAGAAAGATCACTGGTATCGGTTAGGAGTGGAGGCCCTTCGTCAGGGTAATGCAGCCATTGTAGAATATGCATACCAGCAGACAAAGAACTTTGAGAGGCTATCATTCCTTTATCTTATAACAGGGAATTTGAACAAATTGTCCAAAATGCTGAAAATTGCTGAAGTCAAGAATGATGTAATGGGTCAGTTCCACAATGCCCTATATTTGGGTGATATCAAGGAGCGTGTTAAGATCTTGGAGAATGCTGGACACTTGCCCCTTGCTTATACTGCTGCTAGAGTTCATGGGCTTGATGATATCGCTGAACGTCTTGCAGCTGACCTTGGAGATAATGTTCCTACTTTACCTGAGGGAAAAACAACTTCTCTTTTGATGCCTCCACATCCAGTCATGTGTAGTGGAGATTGGCCCTTGTTGAGGGTGATGAGAGGAATATTTGAGGGTGGTCTTGAGAATGTGGGCAGGAATGTTGAAGAAGAGTATGAAGAGGCTGGAGATGCTGCTGATTGGGGTGAGGATTTGGATATCGTTGATGTGGAAAACATGCAGAATGGAGACATTACTGCAGGACTGGAGGATGAGGATGTGCACGGAGAAAACGATGAGGGAGGGTGGGATCTTGAAGATCTTGAACTTCCACCTGAGGTTGATACACCCAAAACTGCTAGCAATGCTCGTTCTTCAGTATTTGTTGCCCCAACTCCTGGTATGCCTGTAAGTCAAATTTGGATCCAAAAATCATCTCTGGCTGCTGAACATGTTGCAGCTGGCAATTTTGATACTGCAATGCGCTTGTTGAGCCGGCAGCTGGGTATAAGGAACTTTGCTCCATTGAGACCATTATTTCTTGATTTACACGTGGGCAGCCATTCTTACCTGCGTGCCTTCTCTTCAGCTCCTGTGATCTCAGTGGCAATTGAGAGGGGATGGAGTGAATCAGCTAGCCCTAATGTGAGGGGCCCGCCTACTCTTGTGTTCAAATTCTCTCAGCTTGAAGAGAAGCTCAAGGCTGGTTACAAGGCCACAACATCTGGGAAATTTACAGAGGCTTTACGGCTTTTCCTCAGTATTCTCCATACTATTCCTCTGATTGTTGTTGAGTCAAGGAGAGAGGTTGATGAAGTAAAGGAATTTATTATCATTGTTAAGGAATATGTTCTGGGTTTGAAGATGGAACTTAAGAGGAGGGAAATTAAAGACAACCCGGTTCGCCAACAGGAGCTTGCAGCCTACTTCACCCACTGTAACCTTCAAATGCCTCACTTGAGACTTGCTCTGTTGAATGCCATGACTGTTTGCTATAAGGCTGGTAATCTCAGTACAGCAGCAAACTTTGCCAGGCGTCTGTTGGAGACCAACCCGACCATTGAGAATCAAGCAAAAACTGCCCGTCAAGTCCTGCAGGCTGCTGAGAAGAATATGAAAGATGCATCACCACTGAATTATGACTTTAGAAACCCATTTGTAGTTTGTGGGGCAACATACGTGCCTATATACAGGGGACAGAAGGATGTATCATGCCCTTACTGCAGTTCACGGTTTGTTCCAGACCAGGAAGGGCAGCTCTGTGCTGTTTGTGATCTTTCAGTTATTGGATCAGATGCATCTGGGTTACTTTGTTCTTCTTCCCAGATAAGATGATCTGAGAGGCAAAATTAAGAGTGATTTTCAACTTCCAGTAGCAGCTTTGGTTATGATAGTTGTTTCTTCTCTACAAGCAGGGGTCCATATGTTAAACTAAATACTGGGTTCTGTCAGGTTCTATTATATTTTTGGTTCAATTCGTTTCGCCAGGTTCTATCTCCCTTACAATTTATATTCATGATTATGAATTTTGTTTTCACTGTAATAAACTACTTGAGCGTTTTGGCCTAGGTGTTCTTATGACTTGTGAGAATTAGTGTACCAAGTTGATGGGGGCATATTCAGTGCTTTTCCTGAGATTTTATTAATGTGAATTTAAATTTGTTGGCAGTGGTAGAATTGTTACAAGTACGTTTTATTCTTTTTACTTTAGGAACCAATACCTCAAACTTTGAGCTCGGATTTGTTTGGACAGAACCAACATGGTGTCGTCAAGGTTGTGCAGGTTAAACTTAGACCATCTATGGGTTTTAAACTTTTACCGATTCAAATGTCTGTCCTACTCTATGCCCACTGCCAATCACTTGTCACCTGTCCAGCAATATAATTCCTCCGTGATTTTGTAGCCTTTTCTATTTCATTTACCCAAATTAAAATCTTCCTTCCCCCTAACTCCTCTCTCACTATGCAATGGCATTGGCATCACAACCAACCATTATCAAGCATTTGTGTCTCGTACCCTCTCCACCATGAGATTTCTCAAAGTTGATGTCTCCTCAAGGCTCTGGCAGCTTGTGCTGGCAAACTGTACAAGAATTATGAAGCTGCAGTCAAGTAACAATACAATCGGACCATATATTTTGGGGTGGCAATTCGCTTGCTTTCCCATCTACCTTGTACTCCTTGCAAACTGGGCAATGTGAGTTGTTGGTCAAATGGGCCGCGATGTTCTCAGTTCGTATTGTGTTGATTATTGAATTAGGTGCAAGAGGAGGCCCAAGTTCTCTCCCCCATCAAAACCCTGATGTTGCTGCCTTTTACATGGTTGGCCTTTAGTTGGGTTTCACCATAACCATGGGTCGGCCTCTAATTGGGTCTCGTCGAAGTTCTTGATTGGCGGGTAAGCATGAGAACAAACAGGTGATGCCATCACATAGTGAGAGAGATATAGGAAATTATTTAAATAAAAATTCTTCTTCTTTATTTTGGGTAAGTAAAATAAAAATAACACATAATTGAAGATGAATTAAATAACTAGATAGGTGGTGTAATGGGTTCAAACTGCTTTACAATTAATTTAATTGAAGTAGGAACTGTTATTGAAAGTCTAAAAACTCAGTCCCCTTCTTACTTGTTCATTTATTCCTTTTATCGTAGCTTTACAAGAATGAAACAACTATATTTTTCCAATGTGAGACCCATAGAGAGACATCCTCCTGAAGGAATGGGCTCAGGCTTCGATCCATGGAAGTGGGGCATGGAGTAGAGCACAAGGACTCGAACATAGGATTTTGATTTGGAGAGATACTTTATTGGCCTAGTAAAAACAAAATGCAATTATGTACAAGAATTTAGTTCTCTCTGCCATTTCAATGCAAACCAAGACCCTCTTTCGACGTCTAATTCATTCCCTTTCAGAGACGTTCCTGCGCAAGTGGTAGCTTATAGTCGCCTGTATGTCTCCTTTTCTATGGTTGTTCATGAAATAGTCACCTTGATACTGCCAGAAAAAATCGCTTTTGTAGGTGTGCAGGCTCTATAACATTTAACTCATATACATGCAGTGATCACATAAATCAATGGGACTATTGGACATGAAAAAATTTATGCTACATCATAAACTGATTTTAACAAATCATGTTGATATATTTTCCTATATATTTTGTGTGTGTGTGTGTAAATATCAAAGAATCATAACGAGAAAGTTCGCGTTAATAGCAGATGAAGAGTAGTACATTATGTACATGTCACTTGAATAAATGGTTGGAGAGTCGAGACCGTGAAATTTTAGAAAGAAAAAAAAAAAATCGCTTAGAGGCGATAACCAAAGATTGTATATTCTATAAATTTTTTCATTTACACTTTATTTTTTTCATATTACTCCTTAGGAAGCTTGATATTTATTTATGGAGGAATATTATAATTCTTTTTCTTTATAACTTGTTAAAGTGATAAATTATGATAGGAACGTCAGATGGACATGATAATAGTGATTTATGATGTTCATTAAAACAATTACACTATAGTGGTTGCTCTTTAAGATATGCTCCACTTTCCGTTAAAAATTTTAGATTTTTTTTTTCGTAACTTGTTAAAGTAGTAAATTATGATGGAAACGTCATATAGATATAATAATAGTGACTTATGATTGACAATTGCGACAGTTACACCATAGTGGTCGCTCTTTAAGATATGCTCTACTTTCCATTAAAAATTTTGGATTAGATTTTCTTGAGTCCAATAACTCCAAGAGATCTCCACGTCATTTCGCAAATCTGAAGTCTTAAAACTCCTTAAACTAAAAGGCCAACTTCTCCAAGTAGAAAACCAGAATCTCAGTAGTTATTGTCTATGTTAAAGAGCATAGTAAAAGCCCAGTTACTATGTGTCAATTTCATGGGCCCAACAACTTTAAGCTGTGGTTCTCAATGTGAGCAACTTCATTCGTCAACAACACTTCAAATTGAATCATTTCAACTCTACAGTGATTTCCACTTCTATGAAGCTCCGGTAGTTGCCCCTTGCCCCCTTAATTTCATTCCTGTCATTCTCATTAAAGTTGACTTAACAGTGTTTGCACATTGATTGATTCAAGCTAAAAGTGCAGTTTGATAAGTTGCTATCTTTTCTTTATGTGTTTTGATAGTTTAGGGTTTTAACATATTAAATCTTATAGATTTTAAAGTATAAGTTAAATCTCCTAAATTCAAAAAGTAATAAACTATACTAAAAGATTTAAAAAATAATAATTTAAACTTCAACCTATGTAAATAGAATAAAGATTTAATTTATTACTTTTTGAAATTTTACGGTTTAATTTATTACTTTTGAAAGTATAAGGTTTAAAATATAATTTCTCAATATAAACACATTTTACTTGAAAATCAACTCATTGAGCATGAAAAGGTGTAGAAGATTCAGGTTGTGGTAGTACTAGTCATTTATAGATCTATTACACTACGTGCAGTTGGAGGCTTCACCAATAATATGGGTTGTACCATGTAGAAACCATCACATATGAACACAAGAGTTTCAAATTCATACTCAAAGAGATTTTCAACCACTTATTGATATAATGCATGGAGTACAAACCCCTGCTGAAATTAATACCCATTGTTACTCTTACACGGTATTTTAAAATGTTCCCTGAAAGGTCCACATCATAACTCTCCACCGCCACTTTGTTAGCAGAGCTGCCTGTAATTAACCAGCAAAATTGTATAACCAACAATCAGTCACATGAAGTTAAAAAGTCTAGGTTAAATCTACATAGCCTGAAAAGAAATTGGTAAAAGACATAATCAATGAAGACGGTTGCAAAAGACAGGAATTGCAGTTCTCAAAAAAAAAAAATTAAGCAATCTAAATTGTTGGAAACTTTAGGTTATGGTATCTGATTTTGAATTAAATGACTCTAAAAGTTTGACAAAAACATCACTGATGTGCATTGGATATGATTGTCATGTAGAACCTTTCGGCTAAAGAAATTCTTCCTACTGAGTAAAGGTTATAACTTCCTATTAGCAAAACAAAATGGTATTATTTTTTTTTACATTGGTGTAATTTCTTTCTAAGGAATTAAAGTTGAGTATATAGCTGTATGCTTAAGCTGTCCCTTACTTTTTGTACATTTCTACGTCATTCTAATATATTTTACTCTTTTACCAATAAATAGTACAGTACTATCATTTAGTATGGATTTATTTTTGCATAATTATTGGTTTCTTAAATGCAGTAAATGATTTGGCCTAGCAATTATGCGTTTCTATGGTCCTTGTATAGTTGTATAAAGTTTGGGACTTAAAATTTGGTAATGCTTTTGCTCTACCCATGTGTCTGCAGTTGTATTTTTTGTGGGTACCCTTGCCATAATGGGGTCTCTACATCATATTGACAAGGACCTCTTGGTGGGTGGTTATGTGAGTGGCAAGTTAAATCTTGGATGGCTCAATGGCCGTCCTGAGAAACTTCCTGATGTGGGTATATCTATGGAAACTGGTTTATGGACATGAATATTCTTTTAGTTTTCCTCACTTAATTTGCTGCATAAATCACTTCAGGTTTGCTACTCTTGGTGGGGCTTTCTAGCTCACTCATGGTTGAGAGGGTTGATTGAATCAACAACGAAAAGCTTGTTAAGTAGTATACTAGACTATTAGCACATATATTATATTATATGTTGCACACTGTATATTTTATTTAGCACTTGATTATGATTAAAATTAAAAGAACATTAATTGTCCTTCATCTTAGACTAAATAAGTGATCTTATAAGTTGATTATTTACACACACCACCATTATACAAATACAAAGATTCTATTCAAAATATAATTTTATTTTTTCTTTGTTCTTCTTACCTTAACATGGTAACAGAGCCACGTTTTTGTGACATTTAGTAATATTCTTTTGTCATTGTGTCGAGACTCTACATCTGAGCATCTTTCAATGTTTCTCTATTAATTTGCCAAACTTGCTTAGAAGCTGTTTTTAGTTTTTACACATTCTCTCGTGAGATCAAGCCTCTCCAGCCCCTCACACACAATCCACGATCAATTTTTTTCTCAAACTAATTCCAAAAATCAATTCTAGGTTGGCAAATTGGCTCATCGACTCAAACCATAGTTAATTTCGAGGGTCCACAATCCACATGCTCTCACACGCCACTAGAAGACTTTGCATGTCATTTCACACATTGCCACATGCTTCAATAACTCTAGATCCACACATGTCATCACGCCACATGTCAACACAAGACAACACCATGCCATCATCCTTATCATCAGACACAACAACACAATGCCACGTCAATTGCCACGTAACACACCACCTCAACATATGGACTTGCCCTACCATGTTAGCATAGCCACGTTAACGCTTATGTTTAGCACGATGTCAGCTTCTAGTTTGTGGTTGACCTGATTCAGGAACTAATTGACCCTCTAACATGGTTTCATACTGTTATCTGTCTGCCTACCACATCTAATCAACACCCAAAATTTGTTCATAGTTCAATCCAATTATGTCACCCATCCCATCACCATCACCATCATTTTGGATGGACCAAATTATAATTTGTAGGTCCAAAACATGGTTGTGGATGCAACAAAAGCTTTGATCGCTAAAGGTTTGGGTGGGGAATGGAGTCACCAATTTGTTATGGATCTAAGAACTGCTTTGACCGCTAAAGATTAGTAGTGAATCATAACCATAATAATGTGGATGCAACAAAAACTCAAATCTTATTCTTTTAAATTATTATTATTTTCTTTAAGAAAACTTTTTTCTTTGGGAAAAACGTGTCATAAAAAACTTTATGCCAATTAGAACTCAACATGTACATTGGGAAACTTTTAAGTGAAAAAAAGTTGATCCATTAATTAGCTTATTGTTATGTATTTAAAGCAAGTGTGGTCAAGTGTCTTGTAATCTAACTGAAACTTTTTGATATTATAATTTAAATTCTATCACTCCTAACTATCAAATTAAAACAAAATAAAAATAAATAAATAAAAAAGAAGGAGGAGGTATTCATACGCCAGTCATTTTTTAGTTTCCTTTATTTCTTTGATAATTCGATAGTTAAATGAGAGAGATTTAAATTCTATGAGGAAAGTACCTATTAAGTTAGAAAACTCACAACTTCTTTTAGCTTTTTAGTTTATGTACAACTTTTTATTTTTTTAAATCTCAATTTTTTTAGATACAACTATATTATAACTGATTTTCAAAGAAAAAAAAAAAACTACAATCTAAACAAAACAGACATTTATGATTGGGGCCTTCTTATTGGGGAATTGGAAGTTAGAATTTTTTTATCAGAACTTTTTTTTTTTGGCTAAAATTTTTCATTGGTTCTGAGAATTCTGTCTCGTGATGGTACTGGCCCCTTCTTGAATACAAGAAACTACTTACTATTAGGATTTACCCTATCGGTACATCGGATAAAGTTGAAGGATTTAATGAGAGAGAGAGAGAGAGTTTTTCAAAATTGGAAATACATGTAAGGACAAACATGTTAATTTAGCTTAGCTCACTAAAGTAGATGAACCTTAAAATTGAAACGGTAAGGACTCTACGTGTACTGCTAACTACTGAGCTATTCTATGCTAATTATCTACATGTACTATAATGTAGCTTAAAGCCACGTGAGCGCTTTAGTACTTTTTTGTTCTTTTTTTTCGAGTGAATAATACTTTTGTGTTATTATTAATTAATTAATTAGTATTTCTCTAATTCTCTTTCTTTTTTAGTATGGGAGTGCCTCAATAATTAAATGCTACCTTTCTTGTAATTGGGTTGGGAAAAAAAAAAGGGAGAGGGAACTTTTTTATTCATGCATCCTCTAAGGTTGCAAGCCCAAACTTTGAAACATAAGGTTATGCCGTTATGGTTATCTGTAGGCACTAATCACAATGAATTGGAAACTTAAATCCTATCATTTGAAAGATAAAATAGGAGTAAGAACCAAAGAAACAAAATCATCATTTGACAAGACAAAAAAAGGGAATAATAATAAAAATTAAACCCTCTTTCTCTTTTTACCGCGTGACTTAGGATAAGCTTATGATTGCACCTTGGGTATACATTTTTATTTATTAATTTATTCTTTTTCTATTTTAACCTTCTAGTGAGTAAAAATTAGAGCTTTTTAATACTAGGCAGAAGAGGAATTTGGGTGAGTCAACTAGAAGAAAGCAAGCGCAGGGCTCGAGAGTGAAAGCGACGGACACAATTATTGGGACTCCCCACATGGCATTCATCTCATACGCTATTAAACGGTTAAACTCTAAACCTCTCTTTCTCTCTCCAATTTAATTATCTTTTTTTTTTTCTTTTCTTTTTCTTGAATACCAAATTTGCATTATTTGATTTTTTATTATTTTTTTAATATGAAAAAAACGATGAGCAATACACGATTCTATGTAAAAGATTATGATGAATCCCGATAACACAACCTCAAATTCAAGACCTTACGATTTCTGAACTGCGTGCCAACATAATTTGATTTTACAATCACTAATATTTTACACTTTCTTTTAGTAAAAAAGAGAAATTACTTACTATACTTTCAATTATAATGTCATGCATGCTCTGGTGCACAGTTGTATCGCAACAAATTTGACATGGTAATGATAATTATACTCTCTTTTTTTTTTTTTTCTCTTTACTTGATAATGATGATTATTTATTTAAATCTAAAATTATTTTGTTTGATTGATATCAAGATTTTTTGTTTGTGGTGCTCATAATTGATGAAGCAATTCTTTAATTATATAAGAAGAAAAGATGGTGGCAATTGGAAAAAAATAAAATAAAGAAGAGATAGAAATGATGTAGGCATTTTTGGTGTGTTTGAATGAAGGCAAAAAAGTTTGGGAAAGAGGAGGGAGGAGGATGAATTTATTTTGTTTGGTTTAGCCAAAGGAAGTGAATGCAAAAAAAAAAATGCTACTGTTGGAAATCTAACTCTTAAAGAGACATTCAAGGTTCAAATACTCATTTCCTAATTATTAAATTATAAAACATAAAAAATAAAAACTCTTAAACTCTTTTATGATGATATCGTATAATAATGGTATTTAAAATAATTTTAAGTCATATGTTACTTTTTCTTCTTCCTTTCTATTTGATTTGGAGAGAAAATGGAATGAAATATTTTATGAAACGGTTCCATAAAACCCTCCTCACAGCATGTGGAATTCATAGATGTGTAGGTCTCACATGCTGTGAGAAAATGGTTTTATGAAATCGTTCTAGAAAAATGTTTTTGAAAAATAGATTGATAAAAAAGGTGGATCTCATGAAAATAACAGTGGAACCACGTTGAAGTTTTGGGGGCCCATAGGCCCTACAAACTTTTCAAGAATTAAATTTTTACCCTTATATTTACCTTAACTTCCCCCCATTCCAAATATTTTAGATTGACAAAAGTATTTCTACCTACACGGCTACACCTTACTTCTTTCCGATATTTTCCTCCAGCCAAGTTAAAGAATTAAATACATTCCATTTCTTTCATTCATTCCTCATATGTTGAGCAAGCAAATTTATTATTTTAATTCTACGTGTGGTTACACTGTTTATCATAACGAGTGGTTATTATTATACTTGAGCAAAAAAAAGGCCCAAACCCAAATTACTTGAGCAAGCAAATTTATTTTTTAAATTCTTTTCCTTTTTTATTCCAATGAATAGATTCTTAAAACCTGTTCCTCTTGTTTCGTAATGCTGGGATCAAATATGTGAAACATCCAATGATTTAAATCAAACAAAATACAATGATACATGCACATTTGTTTCGTTATTATTAGCTCTTAAAACTTCCCTAGTATGGGAATTTTCAGGTACACTATTTGTCATGAATTTTTTTTGAATTAAAAACTTTAGGAAATTAACATGCCAATTTAGGATTGTGATGGCTCATTATCTAGCATTCCGGATGAGGGGGAGAGACCTTTTGTCATCCGCAAAGGTGATTTCGGCTTCTATCACCACTTTAGGGGTGCTCAATTCAACTGGGGTCGTGTCAGCCTCCATTGAACATTATACTAATAGATCTCCATCTTTTTTTCTTTTTTTGGTTGGGGGGGTCTAATTTTCTACATAGTGATATATATGTACATTGTACTGGACCACATGCCTTTTGACTAATAAACTTGAAAGAGAAACAGACTATCAATTTTGCATCTAAGGAAAAGTATGAAGGATAAGGATTTTTTCCAGTCAAATTTGGAAAAAAAAAGAGGCTTTTATTCTGCAAATATTATTGCCATGTTTTAAATTTTCAATTGTCAATTTTTTTTAAAATGTCCACACCATATCATTTATGTTATGATCGTTACATTTCCCTGACAACAACATGCCTTTAAATTTTTTTAAAAATAATAGAGAGAGTCAAATAATAAAATTAAGAAAAGACTCATGGCCTCGGGCCCCTAATACTGTGCTTATTATAGTCATTGAAATATTTAGCATTATTAATAGGTACCCTATAGTTTTTTCACGCCGAACCAAATTTGTCAATTTGTGTACGGCGTGGCTAAGGCGGCCGGAAGTCCGTACCTGCTTATATTATTGAAATCCAATTATTAATGGCCACTAATTTGGGCAGTTCACGTGATTGTTTGATATAGAGGGTGCTTCCCTTGTTTCATGAGGCTTGCCCTAGTCTAATATTGCTTCCCAAGTCTTTGTCATAGTGGTCATGATCTTATGGGGTTGAGTCCATTACAAGTACGTTTGTACCCTTCAAAGATTAGCCAATCACTACGAATCTAGTTGGGTCTACAGGCAAAAAGTTAAAACCAGTTGTCAAAAAATAGATGAATCTAAGGTTGAATTCCAGGTATGGCTCTATCTGTGCGTTAATCGTAACTTTATATATTGAGGGGCCAATAATTTAACACCCCTTGCACGTTTGACATGATTGGTAGAGATTGTACTCAGATAGTATATTGACTATATATGTTTATGTTCACATAATATAATTATTGAAGGGAGACAGAAAAACAATGAAAATAAATTAATAAGAAATTGCGCCGATCAGAAAAATTTGAGTGGCACTTTGAAAAACACATTGCGACTACTTCGAGACTTATTCTAATTGTTCATGAAACATGTATTTTTTTAAAAACAAATGTCAGTCAAATCTCATAAGAAAAACGTTTAAAATAGTAAGTGTGCTTAGGCTACCTTTGAAGTCACAAGATAATAAGTAGTAGCACATTGTTATCAACAAAGTTATTAAGGTGTTCAAGTTTGATTTGTTTATTTTGTTGACTACCAAATAGAATTAGAGCCATAAATCAGTCGAGTCGAGTCAAGTTGAGTATTATGATGTCGAGTTTGGTTTGTTTATTTTCTTTATTAAAATCGAGATAATTTGAACTTGAGATCAAACTTAATTTATAAATTCTTTTGAACATGCTTGAGTTTGTCCACATATATATATATATATATCTTTAAGTTGGTTATTTTTACTTAAGAAATCAATATTCCTTGTTTCACTAATGCATATATGCACCAAATTATATTCTAAAAATTGACTGTTTAATTCATTTACATGTTAACAATACTTTTTTTAATCAAATATGAATTAGAAATCCATTTTTTTGACAAGTTTTTCCTTTTAAAATTGCAACCTATTAATCATGAAAAAAATGTCTTAAATGTTTAAGAATATATCAAGCCGAGTTTGGATTTGTTCAAAATTTCAATTCAAGCTTTGTTTTACAAATGAGCACATTAACAAGCCGAACTTGACCTATTCATGAGTGGCTTAATTCGTTTTACATTTCAACTCTAAAATAGAGCTATATATATATATATATATATATATGCATGTGCTGGGAAATGGCTGGCAATTCTTTTACTAAAAATAGTTTTGGTAGATAACATAACATCACAGATTCACAGGTGTTGACCTCTATGTGAATTGTGAACCCCATTTTTTCTAAATCAAATTAATTAATATTTTATTTATTAAAAAAAAATTTACCTCGCAACAATTAGTCAATGATAAAATGATAACACAAAGAATTTTGAGTGGAATACGAGGCATTCACAAGGAAAAACATATAGAGCAAGACACAACTACAAATCCACCCCGAGAATTTCGTAAACTCGATTTTTGCTTAGTAATCACGGGGGCACTACTACCAACCGTCCGATATAAAAATGTACCATATGTCAGAGCAATAGACAACTGTCATGGATATTGTCGTAGATACGATGTGACTGTATCATTCCCCCTTTTTTTTTTTTTTTTTTCTTGTGATAGATTGCTTTAGTGCATTAAAAATGGGACGGTCAGAAAAAGTACCAGCGGGTTTTCCGGTTGAAGGACGAATAAGCAAAAGCTGATTCGTGACACGTGGAGGTACAATGACCGTTGGATTGTCACAGAACGACTGAGATTCAATCATTCTTGATGAGATTCATTGAACTAGAAGAGAACTGTAGAGAAAATGTCCAGTGATAATGATAGTAGTATTTTTCTTTTTCTTTTTTCCTTTTATTTTAATTTAAATTTTCACTCACAGACTCTCTCACTTTCTCACAAAGGCAAAGCCAAAAACTAAAACACAGTTCTATAATACTATGATAAAGAGAGAGAGAGAAAGAGAAAGAGAAAGTCAGAAAGACTGAGAGAGAGCTGAGTTGGTTGTCATAAATTAAATGAGGTTAGTGTAGTAATAAGCAGAGTTTGGTGCAGTTACATGGCGGCGTTGCAGAGCTCTAATTCCGTGCCATTATTGCTTACAACAACAGAATTCAAACCTAAGTTAAGCAATCCTTCTTCCTAAGTCCTTTACCCAATTAAATTCCAAAAATTTTGTCCACAAAAAAGCTGCAAAAAAACCCCACAACACAACAACAAAGAGCACACATACACAAATACACTAAGAGTCAGAGAGTCAGAAAAACCCAAAAAATCAAAAAAAAGAAAAAAAGAAAGAAAAAAAAATTGAGGTCAAAGCCAGCCAACACTCACAGACACACAGTCTCTTAATAACCCAAACCCCAAAATTCCGTTTTTACAATTCGAACCCTGAAGAAGCAGAAAATCACAACAACAGGGTGTTCCAAATTTTGAATATTACTAACGTGAATCTGCTATGGATTGTTTCTCAAAATTGAGGCAAGTCTCAGGTATTGGGTGCAAGAAATGGCTGGGTTTTTCTATCTAGGTGGACGAGAAGCTTCACAAAACAAACAAGAAGAAGAAGAAGAAGAGAAGAGAGAGAATAGCTTGTATTTGTACAGAAACGAAGAGATCTACAACAACAAAGGGTTTGAGCTATGGCCACAATACTGTCAGCAGCAGAACTTGAACAACTATTACTCGTTTGGAGTGGGTCCTAGTCGAAGAAACCTTAACAACAACAACAACAACAACGTTGTCTCTGATGAGTCACCGAGATCCGGGTTCACGTTGATGAGGCAAGGAGGACTAGGACTTGGAGGGCTCGGAGTTGGAGTTGGAGTTGGAGTCGGAGGAGGCATGAATTGCCAAGACTGTGGTAACCAAGCTAAGAAAGATTGCCCCCATCTCAGATGCAGGACTTGTTGCAAGAGCCGAGGGTTTCAATGCCAAACCCACGTTAAGAGCACTTGGGTCCCTGCAGCTAAAAGACGCGAACGGCAACACCAACTTGTAGCTTTACAACAACAACAAGATCAACATCAAGAACAACAACAGCAGCAGCAACAACAACAACAGCAACAGTTTCGAGGAGAGAATCCTAAAAGACAGAGAGACTCATCACTTGCTTGCATTCGTATACCCAACACCAACACGTCAGGTAAAGTTGTTGTCTACAATACAAACAAATACAATGGAAAGAGACTAAACTAAAACCAAAGATTGGGATTTTATATATAGTAAGATCTTGGAAAAGGTCTATGAAGAATTTTCAAGTAAACTGTATGTTATACTAGGGAAAGTTTTTTTTTTCAAAGATCTCACAGGAATTTGTTCTGAACAAATCAGAAACCCCCAGTACCCAACAAATCCATATCGTTTGCGTGTGACAAAGTCCACCTCCATCCATATCCATAGTCTCATTCTTTACCCACTCTCTTGCTTTTCTTTTCCAAACATTATTGCTCCACTGTTGCTAAGTAAAACCGACGAAAAGTCCCATGGAAATTAGTTAGGCTACTTTCCATTCTTACTTACTTTATTTTTGAACCAAAGAAAAGAAAAAGAAAAAACTTTTTTTTTTGGTTGTTGTTCAACTTTCTCTTTTGGTTTGAACTGATCTTTGTTGGAGTTTGATAATTATTAGGGTTGGAACTGGGACAATTTCCAGCTGAAGTAAACTCTTCCGCAATGTTTCGGTGTGTAAGAGTAAGCGCAATGGAGGATCCAGATGAGCAGTACGCGTATCAAACGGCTGTAAACATTGGAGGACATGTTTTCAAGGGCATTCTTTATGATCAAGGACCAGAAGATCGTTATGAAAGCTCCTCGGGTGGTGGTGGTGGAACTCAACAACTTAATCTCATTACGGCTGGTGCCACTACCAATGTGACTACAGCAACCACTAGTAATAACCCATCTGCAGCTACTGCCACGTTGCTTGACCCTTCGATATATCCAGCTCCAATCAATGCTTTCTTGGCTGGTACGCAATTCTTCCCACCCCCAAGGTCATAGAAGATTTGTTTTCTTTTTAACTTTTTAGCAAAATCTTGAAATTTGTCACCATCTCTCTCGTAACAAGTTTTTATGTACCCACTACTAGAAGGCATAGGAAAATTAGAAACGATTACGCGAGGATATAAGGATGATATGTGGGGGATGGGATGTTTGATGATCTTGTTCGAATTTCAATTCAGATTTTTATGGTTATTTTGATCTTATCGATGACCCAATTATTTTTTAATTTAGAAACCATTTGTTTTTTTTTTGTTGTTGCTGTTGGTATAGCATGTGGATGTGTGCATTTTTATAATGTTTGTTACTTCATTTGGTTTCTTTATACTATAGTATTTTCTTATCTGGGGTTGATATTCAATGCGCTTTCTGGTTGGTGTTGCACTCGAAGCCGCTTTTTCCAGTTTATCCGTTTGCTTGCCGGATGAATATGTAACGATTAGCTTCCGTGTTTGGTTAAGCAAAGAATTTAAAAACCCTTTTTTTTCCTTCATCTTTATACTTCTTTACACGATTTCTGGAGCAAAAGAAAAGAAGGGTATGGGCAGCTAGCCCAGGTTTGCAGAGTGTGTCATGGATTGGCAATTTGCAAGCTGTCATTCCAGTCCAAGAAGTGTTACCTTGAACCCTTCCTTCCTCTATATAGATACACATGTTACATGTTCATATATATAAACGTATATACCAGATAAAAACAAAAACTAATTACACATATGCATGGGGTGCTTAATATATATTAGCTGATAATGTTTAATGCTGCTGCAAGTTGTGTGCATGTGATATATGTTATATGTAGACTATAACTAGTGATATAGGGCAAGGTACATATATGAAATAATAGAATTAATGAGATTACCATAGACTGCTAAATTTGGTACATATGAAAGAAACTGAAAGTTAATGAAAAATTTCCCCAGTTTTGTAATATCTGACCCATAACATGTGCGATCTCATCTTCAACTGATTGAGACATCTCTCATAAAGCACTTGTAATATGCTTTATGAAGGAGTTAATGTAACTCTTTGAATTCATGAATTAAACTAGTTGTTAATATTGAGGATAGTCACCACATTGTCTTAGATCAAAATTTATGAATTGAAGACGATGATTTCTTAAATTACATATTATATATGTATCATTATTGTATTATCCCATGATTGGGCTTAAGGGACACTGAAGTATATAAAAGCTGTTCATGAACAGCCTAATTAAGAAATGCAGTCATGAGTCATGACACAACTGCATAAATTGATCATTTATTTATGTTATACTGAAAAACGGTCAAGAACATTTGTAGGTATAACAACAATATCATGCTGAAGAAAGGAAGTGACATAATTTTCATAAAATTACAGTATCATCAATAAAATGAACAAATGTACGAAGGAAATCATGATAACTACTACAAAATGGTGATGAATCTTTTCCTTCTCTTATAATATTCTCCTCATTAAGGGTGAACAAAGCATTTATTACTAATGAAATTGAGAATTGATTAAAGCATTTTTTGTTGCTTTTGTATTTTTAACAAAGATGAAAATAGTTTTCTTTTGCGCGAGGTATTAATTAGTTGTAGTATTATTAAGTTTTACAATTAAATTCAAACATATAGTTGCATCACATATAATTGTTCTTGAAAAATTATGTTTCATCAATATAACTTTGTGTTTAAATTTAATTAGGGAACATTAATTTATTGTATCTAAGTTTTACCTCTTTTAGTATCAATACTAAATTAGAGACATATATGTGGATGTGATGGAAAAGCATAACCTATTTCAGATGAGCCCCATATATGAGGGATTAATGAAGGAGAAAAGGAAAAATAAAATAAAATACATACACTATAATACTTTTATACAATGTCTTATCCTCTTTATCTTCACGACCAAAATAATATATATACAAGCTAGATATATGTGGTTGTTATGCGATGGCACATCTAACTTGAATCACTTGTGATATGTGTTTCTCATTGAATATCTGGTCATCCAAAATCAAGTCATCTTATCACATTATTCACAGTATCTAAAATGAGTTAATTGTTTTTGCGTATAGAACCAAATTTATTCCTCCTCTACTTGTATAAATGATAATGACCTTTGATTTGCACTGACAAGTCAGTTCACTGTAACACGTTTGAAATGAGTTTATTGTTTATTTGTTTATAAGTAAATCCTTAATTTCTCTACTAGTTGTATGATCACTTAGTCGCTTTTGGATCTCTCTAGTATACCAAGTTGGTGCATATTGGTGACCATACTTTTTGTAATTTATTACTTCAAATGTTATTATTGAAAGAGCAATATTAGATGCAAAATACTTTTTTATAACTTATTGAGGTGATAAATTGTTACTAATTTTCATGAATTCGTAATTTTATTGTTTGATAACTTGTCACTTCTATAGTTGTTAAAAAAATTGTGAATGAAATGATAATGCCAATTATAATAGAATGTCCTTAATTATGACAACCTAGCAGTCCGATAGGAATAAGGGTGCTATATTAAAGTCTCAGTGTCTTTTTTCAATCCACTAACCAAGCTTTCCTTAAATTACTGTAAGGTTAGCAATGGGTGGCAGATGTTCGAGTGTTCTATTCTAACTCTTATTAATTTCTATATATAATTGGCTACATATTCATGGTACTTCGAAATATATATCGAATCTTTATATTAGACATATCCCACGCAATCTCACGTGATGTTATTTTGGAAATGACACGGTACCAAATCTCTTTCTTACACCTCACTGATTATTAATTGGTCAAATTGATGGACTTTAACGCCAATTTTAGTCATGCTCCCAGCTGCTTTATGAGATTACACATAGTTATTCATACGTATTTGTATTTACATATGTGAGATCCAATTTTTTCAATTCTTTGTCTTACTACACCAATCATACACTAGCTTACAACTCCGAAATAATATTCTACTTATCTTTCTCGAATCCTCAGGTGGTCTGGATATTGCTCACGCACTTCCGGGGAGAGGGAATGGGAGAGAAAAAGAAAGCGCAAACACTTTTTCATTTTTTGGTTTCTAATTTAAATGTGCGTGTCTTTAAAGTTTAAAGTATGTTAGAAGTTAGAACAAATCTTGGTCAAGAAACAAGTCGTGGTCAAGGTTGTGTGATACCTCTGTCCTGTCTTTGTCAGAAATCGGCTTGAACTTGACTATCATCACTCTAAATTAAATGTACTCAGAAAATATGGACACCTAATCCTTGAATGACGAACATTTTGTATGCCCCCACAAAGTTAGGCTCTAGTTACTGTGCCACTATCTCTCTTTGTCTCACATCAAGTGTGAGCTACTACACAGTTACTACAGTATTTAGTAGGGTGGTACCAACTATCACCTTAGCTGCTTTAACACAGGAATAAGTAGTAGGATCCAAAGTTTTTCTTTTTTCTTTTTGAAAAAATGAATTCAAAGTTACTTTTCTTAATAACAGTCGGTAATGGAAGAATAATAACTTTCTCAAAAAGATATAATAGTAGATTGATCATCTTAGCAACGCATGCAAAAACTGCAAGTGACAGATTATGATTTCAAACTGTGCATGGCAAATTGGCAATATTCTAGGCCATTTCATACCTTATAATAGACCAAACCCTGAAAACCATGCCATCACTCTTAAGGAGAGCCAGACGATACCTTACCTTATGTCAATTCAATTACCATTAATGTTTCAACATTATAAATTTGGTAATCAAGGCGAATTGGACAGGAATGATTAGTGGCTCACCCTTCTATGTAGAGAAAAAGCCAAACCATCCAGAAGAGCGACTAGGGTTTCTCAGTATAGGCACTCTAGGGCTGTGGAGTGATTACTAGTTTAGTAGCATGGTAGGTCGAGGCCAGCGCATGCGAAACTATAATCTCTTCTAGGCTTTTGTTGCCCTCGGCTACATTGCATGTGGTCCAAATCATCAGTTTTTCACGTAGCTTTGCCGCTGATCCATCCTGCATATATTGGTGGTTTATTTTTGTGATTTCCAATGTTATAAAGCCACCATGTTTTAGCATTAGCATGGCTGTCAAAGACTCAAAGCCTGACGTCAAGTACGTTAGTAACAGTCATTTTATGTTACACTTAGGGACCCTCAACTCTGGATCTTTGTCACCGTCAAACAATCAAATGGTGAAATACATGGTTGTATTCATCAACAATACTATTGTCTTCAAGGACAATTACATTAAATGTAACCATGTAATATTAGAATTTGATTGGAAAACATTATGGGTGACACAACTTTTGCACCAAAATATAGCACATTTTGGTGTGGAAATAGCATTTCTTAGATAGCACAAACTTTGGTACTAATTGAGTAATTGGTCAAACAAAAAATACCCTCTATGTTATTATGTGTGAATTAAATTTAATGACTCAAGCAATAGAGAGTTAAATAAATATACAAGCACCAAGAGAAAAATCAATCACATAGGAACACATCAAATTTAAGTGGAAAATCCTCCTGGTTAGAAAGAATAACAACGGGAAAAATCCGACCAATCTACTACAATAAAATAACGATTAATTACAAGTTTATGTCAAAAACTTGATTTTACAATAAATTGGGAAAATACAAATACAACTTCTCTAGGAATAAAATACAATCTCATTGCAAAACTAACGCAGTAAGATTTTCACTCCAAATACCTCCATTTTATATGATTGTAGCACTAAAAATTCCCCTAGAGAAAACCTCAATTTTATCTCCCTTTATCTCCTTTTTTTTTTTTCTCACCTGAGGCATCTCTACGATAATCTATTGTTTCTCTCTACTCAGCATACACACACAACCATTCTATAAAACCTACACATTCGTTACTTTATATTTAATATTTTGCGTTTCATATTTCTTTCAATTCTCTACCGTTATTTTATTGGGTTGACATTGAGATTTGATACCACCATGAGTGTTCTCTTTCTCTCTCTTTTTTCTTCTAGGTATAGAATTTGATAATTATGGTAGTTATTGATAGGTATTTATTAGGATTATGTGTATATAATATTATATGTAGAACTACCTATTCTAATATTAAATTTTTTAAAGAAAAAAAAATGTTTGTGGCAAGATTAGGTTAGAGAGCATAAATAGAGAGTTCAATAGGGAATTCATGGAGTGGAATCTAATCTCATTATACTCTGTCTAGTTTATTGGAGAAATTATTACATACTCTCAATGTACTATACCTCACCCATTGCTCTGAATCTCCAACGTCACCTCAGAGATTAGAGATCTCTCATGTTTTTAAGTTATAGGTTTTTTTATCTTTCTATTTTTTATTCCTAGGGTTTTGAGTGTTTTTTTTTTTAAATAAAAAAATAAAAGATTCATAGTGAGTGAAGATTTACTATATATCATTTAGATTTTTTCGTTGTTGTGAAAATCTTAAGCAAGCTGGCTTTATTGTTATGCTTGCAATTGCTGTTGTTGTTCTACTTCAACTGTAGATCAAATTTAGTGGTTTTTGCTAGTTTATTTTGCTCAAATATATATATTCAAATATCTCCAAAAAAAAAAAAAAATTGCAACTTTATAAACTTGAAAAGTCACTCAATTAATGGCCCAAATCACTCGAAATGCGGTAGGCCAGGATAGCTGAAATTTAGGAAACCGACCCATACGGTGCGGTGCAAAAAGGCCTGCACGGCATGTATGCTTCCATAATGCCAAAAGCCCATTGGCATTTCATCTTTCAAATCAATGTGGTCCACAATTTTTACCCTGGACCCATTGCCGAAAGCGAAGATGACGGTGCGCCTATAGGGCCGCGTATAATAAAAACGGCGTCGTATCACATAATTCATTCTCTTCTGCCTAAATTCCTCACAATAATCACATGCACGTGGAAAACGACGACTATATATATTACTGCGTGTTGGGCCCGGCCCACCGGCCCATCCATTCGCAACGTTCAGTTCCGTAACCAATATAAATCTCAGAATCTGTTCGCCCAGTAAAGCGAAAAGTATATGTAATATATTAATATGTATATATGCATTCTGTACAGTACTAATTTAGGTGTTGAATAGAAATGCGGGTGGGAGGTTGTTGTGAAAGTGCAACGATGGATCTGCTGCGTTCGGAGCCGATGCAATTGGCGCAACTCATTATTCCGATCGAATCAGCTTACCGCACCATCTCTTATCTCGGCGACCTTGGCCTTTTTCAATTCAAAGATGTAAGCACCATTCATCATGATTCTTACTATTTTTGGTTTTAGTTCTTGTAAATTCGTTGTGATCTGCTATTCAATGTTTCGAATTTGAATTTTCAAGAGTCCGCGCCATAATCATTAGAATTGATATTTAAACTTGTGTTGTTATTGCTTAAGATCATGATTGAAAGAATTACATTTATGTACATTGCTGAGACTAGACTTATTCTTTGTTTGATTCATAATTCAAATTTTAGTTTGGGTGGATCTTTTATGGTGGTTTAATACCATGGCAATGAGTCATGAATCTGAAATCAATTTTGATTTCTTCTTTGCAGCTCAATGCAGAGAAGAGCCCGTTCCAGCGGACATATGCTGCTCAGGTTCGTTTATGCTAGTCATTTCTATACTTCGTGAGCCTTGGTTTCTTATTTTGTCTGCTTTTGTTGTTTTATCATAAGATGAAGATCTAACTTTCGTGCAAAATCAGTCTTAACGTTAGCAAGTATAACACGTATTTATACTAGAGTCTCGCGGCTTATTGGCATTGTCTGATCTCCTTCGTGGGGAGAATTTGGATTCGAATCCTCCCTCCCCCACTTCTTTCAAGCAGAAAAGTCCGTTGTGAAAAATCGGTCCCATATCTAGGGATTGGACTTGGCTTGAAGAAAAAACTTGTTTATATTGGTTTATTTAGCAAACAAGTCAAACTGAAGCTCAAATTTAGGCTTGACTATTAAACGATCAAAGTTCAAACATACTAATTTGTTCGGGAACATGCTCGTGAGTATGATGCTCGATTTAAGTATGTATATAATATTATATGTTTATATTATACATTTATAAACATATACTTATATAGACTTGAGATTTGATTGTGTAAGTTTGTAAATAAGTTCATAATATATAGAATTATTGTTTGTAATTTGTTGATGATTTGGTGAATCTAATTTTCATAAGTTTATAAAAGAAAATCATTCTATCTAATGAACTCAAATAATATAATTTCGACCATATTTTAGTTATTAGCATAGATTTGTGAAGGGGTAAAAAAAATATGGTCGTGGTGCATACTATATATGGGGAAAGAAACAGTAAATTAAGTATCTCATGAACAAGCTGGAGCTTGTTCAAGAAGAAAATGAAGTAAGGTTGAACATGTAATCTAACTTGATGAAAAGCTCGAACTCAACTCGTATTCGAAATAAAATTAAATGAATCAATCCTGAATTTTTAATACTTGGATCAGCTACGCTCGTTTACAGCCTTGCCCATATCAAATAAGGAAATGACTAATAGCATGACAACCTGCCCACAGTGAACTTTAAATAAGTAAAGTAAGGAACTCCGGCTAAATTTGTTTTGAACTTTAGAAATTATTAGTTGTCATGTTAGTATGACTAATTGATAGCTAGAAATAAAAAATAAAAAAATAAAGTCGAAGTTTATGTGGAAAAGAAAAAAAATGTGTTATGATACTTAAAATATATACTCTGCTAACTCTGTGATGTTTTAATGAAAAATACACATTTCATTGACTATTTAATAGTTAATTAGATCAACTTCTACATCATGCATGGTATGGACATTTTAGCACGTTTTGGTTGACACTAATGTGGTTATACACCATGGAGAGATCATGTTTATGCGCATTTCTACCATGATGTGTCCTAAGCCCGTGCATGCTTGGTTTTTATTTTTATTCTTTTCCTTCTGTTTTGATACTAAACATGCTGGGTACATCTTTTTGTACCCCTCAATGTCCCATTTTTCAACTCGCGTGGTAAATGATGGAAAATGTTAATAGTAATGGCGAGACTCTGTTACAAACAGTCTGAATTTAGTAAGTTTGAACAATAGCATTTGTTCTCCCATCCCTCTATCGATACAATGTGTGAAGTGTGAACTTTTCTATGTTGATTTCTATGGTTTTATGCACCTTGGATATTGGACAATCCAACAACTACTGCCTTTACTTTTTTAATTATGTTTGAGTTCTCTTATAATTTTGATTAAATATGAATTTTCTTTTAAATTCCATATATGTAATGCTTCTGTAACTGTTTTTCTACCATTCAGATAAAAAGATGTGGGGAAATGGCTCGCAAGCTACGATTATTCAGGGAACAAATGACAAAAGCTGGTTTGTCACCCTCAACAAGAATTACTAGAAGCAATGATATTGATCTGGACAACTTGGAGGTTGCTATATACTGTAATTTTGATTTCTTTTTTTAAGCGACTGTAAAGCTTCTGATGTCTTATATTGAAATAAATCTTTGTGTGTCTCAGGTCAAACTTGGAGAACTTGAAGCTGAGCTGTTAGAGATGAATTCAAATAGTGAAAAGTTACAACGATCACATAATGAGCTAGTAGAATATAAGCTTGTTCTGCAGAAGGTTTGGGTTGCTTTTCTGCTTTTCAACTAGGTTTTTAGAGCATGTGAACTAAAATAGCTCTATTGAACTCATAAATCACAATTGAAAAGCTTATTGACAAAACCTTGCTGTTAGCCTTGCTTATGTGTATCTGTATTCATAAGTATTCTACTTATTTTAGATTATGAGCTCTCTCTCTCTCTCTCTCTCTCTCTCGTGTACTTCTATGCAGAAGAAAATTTCTAAGGTTATATGATCACATTCACCTGAATCATTGTTGGACACATTTTTTTCTAGGCTGTTAGGCTGAAGAGATTTATTTCAGTTTTTTTTTTTTTTTTTTTTTTTGCTACAAAGATTTATTTCAGTTAGAATGGCATTCTTTTTGTTTTCTTATATTTGCCAAAGTTAAGAAGTGAACTGTGAGCTCTTTTCTCGTTTCAGGCTGGTGAGTTTTTCCATTCAGCTCAAAGCAGTGCCGCAGCTCAGCAGAGAGAACTTGAAGTGCAGCACATTGGTGACGGATCCATTGACAGTCCTTTATTACTGGAACAGGTAAAAGCTTACTAGTCTCTATAATTCCCTTTTTTGACAGATCTTTTGTTTTTCCTTTGCATGATTCTTAGGGATTCAATGTTTGTAGGAAATGACAACAGACCCATCAAAACAAGTTAAGCTGGGGTTTGTTAGTGGTCTTGTTCCAAGAGAAAAATCAATGGCTTTTGAAAGGATTTTATTTCGTGCAACCAGGGGTAATGTGTTTTTGAAGCAAGCTGTGGTGGAAGATCCTGTCATCGATCCTGTTTCAGTAGAGAAGGTTAATTCCAGAACTTGTACTTATAAATTTTTAACTTTTAGAGGGGTGTAAACATGCGTTTCTTTATAGCCCTCCACTGTGCACTCTGCACATGGTGGGGGCAATTCAAGCACACCAAAATGTCAATTTGTCCAAATTTATGTTACATTTTCCTACTTGATTTTAATTTTTATCAATTGTCAGGTTGAGAAAAATGTTTTTGTTATCTTTTATTCTGGAGAAAGAGCAAAGAACAAAATTCTGAAAATATGTGATGCTTTTGGGGCAAACCGTTACCCATTTGCGGATGACTTGGGCAAACAATTTCAGATGATCACAGAGGTATGAACTATTCTCTTTAAGGGATTCTTGCCTGTCATTTATGTGGAATAAGAAGCTTCAGGATAATGCAGCTTGATTGGTCTATATATTTTCCGTAATACATTACTTATCAAAAAAAAAAAAAATTTTCCATAATACATTTGTGTTATCTAATGACAAACGTGCATTCTTGAGGACCCTTTTTATATTTTTTTTCAAGTTTTGGGTAATAGTTATGTTTAGTGTTTGTTGGCACATATAACAGTCATAACTTGCATTTAAAGTTTTCAGCCCTCTGGCATATACAAAATACGGAAATTTTTCTAATTGACTCATCAATTGGTCACATTTGTTTAGACTGTCTATTTTGGGTGAACATGATAGTGAAGTTAGTTTCATTTCATGGGTGTCCTTAATGGAATGAATTTAGTGCCCCGAAGGTCACAAGACTCACAATGAGTAAGATTATGCAACAATTTGTGTCTACAGGGTAGCATGATGTGAAATTTTCATTGTCTTAGGGGTAGAATTGAAAGCTCTATACCAAAATCAATACATGTTATCTCTATCCTAACTTGCTTACATAAGAAAAAGCTCCTAGATTGAAGGAGCTGGAAAAAGTTGCTAACAAGGAACCACCATGCTAAAACTCCTGATTATTGGTCAAATGGAAACAAAAGGTACACGACATGGGGTAGCCTTCCCTCCCAAGCCCCTTGATGCCCATGGGTTGACCTCAATACCACCCCTTATTAAAGGGGTTTGACTTTAGGGATTCCATTTGGTAAAAACTGCTGTTCATGCTTGTTAATGATTTTTAGCTGACACTAAGTTATCATTTTTAAACATGTTATGTGAGTTTTTTTTCCAGTTTTTGCATTGGTTCCAAGCTCTTACCTGTACCACCTTTTCTTAGTCAAATTGAAAGAATTGCCGTAGCTTTTTTCAGTTTGTCTAATTGCGCATAACTCATCAGTTACAGCCTCACTTTGATCTTAATTTTGTAATTACTTTGATTTCTAGGTGTCTGGAAGACTTTCAGAGCTGAAGAGTACTGTAGATGCTGGGCTGCTGCATAGGAATAATCTATTACAGACAATTGGATATGAATATGAGCAGTGGAACCTTCGGGTTTGTTTGAGTTGCTTTATTTGATATTCCAATGCCTTATTTATTGCTAAAGCATATGCATTTATCTGCTTTTTTTCCCTCGTGTGTTAAACTGTTAATGCCATATGTATGTGCACGTGTGTTGGCATTGATCTTTGACTATATGCATTTTGCATTTTGTTCAGTCACTTAACTTTGTTTCTCTTAACTTAATAGGTGAAGAAGGAAAAGTCCATTTACCACACTTTAAATATGCTGAGCTTTGATGTGACAAAGAAGTGTCTCGTTGCAGAAGGTTGGTGTCCTATTTTTGCAAATAATCAGGTTTGTGCTTTTATCCTGCATCAGATTCCTGACTTAACACTGCACATTGCACTTCACTTATAAATTTTGCTGAATTAGCTCTATGTGAAGTATATTTTTGAAGGGATTACTTAATTAGCTTAGTCTTGATATTTGGCAGATTCAAAATGCACTGCAGCAGGCAACCTTTGACAGCAACTCACAAGTTGGGGCCATATTCCAGGTTTTGCATACAAAGGAATCACCACCGACCTATTTTCGCACAAACAAGTTTACTAAGCCTTTTCAAGAAATTGTAGATGCATATGGGTGAGTTACTTTGGGAGAGGTCATGCTTATGCTGTCTAGAATTTTAAAGTGTAATGCAATATATGCTGGAGTTGGAAATCTTGAATTCATGAATCTAGGAGTGACTTGATATCTTATCGTATTGTTTGAAAATATTACATGGTACATGCAGTATTTTATTCAATTTTCTATAATTCCTATCTTCTTGCCAAATTTTTTTTTTCTTAAGTTATGCTGTACTATTTGTTTTTGATACATGTGAAAATGGAAAGTACTGTATTTGGGAAATAACTATGATTTGACTTATAGAGGGAGAGAGAAATAACTATGACTGACAGTAGCAGCTTATCATGTATTGAGAGTCATAAAAATGTACACAAGATGTATACAAGATTTATGCCAACGTCTTAACAAATTGATTATATGATATAGTTTGCAGTTTCACTTGGACCATCCAATCAAATTTACTTTTATCCATTTAAATATTTTCACCTGTGTTGAAGAGTCTAATGATTTTAACATTGATTTGGTTATTAGTTTTCTCTTTATTTGGGATTTCTTGGGTTATGCCTAATTTGTTCACCCTGTTTTTGTGGACTTGTTTATTGTCATTCCCAAATGATATATCATTTAAATGAATGAAGGCACTTCTTAGCTGAGTCTTCTGCTTTTGACATGTGTCCATAGTTGTTTTCCCTTAAATCTTGTTAATTTTTCCCTTTGATTTTTTTCCTAAGGATTTTGGGTTTATGTTGTAATCAACCAATGTCTCTTTCTCTTCTCTCTGTATTATTTTTCTTCTTCTTCTAAATTTGTAGAATAACTTGATGTATGTGAAAATTTGATGTTCAAAAAAGCTCTAGTTTAAAAGTAATTACCTAACAGCCATTCTCAAAGTTGTGTAAGCAACTGGTTAATCTATATATTTTTTAATAATAATTTATGATTTTGATGATCAAGAGTTAATATTTTTCATCACTAAAGATTGTTCAATTTCAGTCAACAGAGTTGACATGTTCAAGGAATAAACTCTTCATCAGCTGGATTTACGAGCTAGTGAACCAAACATACTGGAGTTCTTAACTAGTGTGATATTTTTGCAGGGTTGCCAAGTATCAGGAAGCAAATCCTGGTGTATACACAATTATCACATTCCCTTTCCTTTTTGCTGTTATGTTTGGTGATTGGGGCCATGGTATATGCTTGTTGCTGGCAGCATTATATTTCATAATGAGAGAAAAGAAACTTTCCAGTCAGGTAATTGCTGCATGTCTTTGTTGTTGACTGTAAACTCTATTCTTTCCTTGTAACTGTTTCATTTGAGCTTACTTGATTGTGCTAACAACAGAAACTTGGAGACATCATAGAAATGACTTTTGGTGGCCGTTATATTATCTTGATGATGGCGTTGTTCTCAATCTACACAGGATTGATATATAACGAGTTCTTCTCAGTCCCATTTGAAATATTTGGGCCCTCTGCCTATGGATGCCGTGACCCATCCTGCAGGTACTGAATCAATATGGAATACTTTTTACATATTTGTAAATCTTTTATCCTTGTTAAGTTAGTTACACCAGTCCTTTTTGTCACAGGGATGCTTTTACTGTGGGTTTAATAAAGGTGCGTGACACATATCCATTTGGTGTGGACCCTAAGTGGCATGGTAGCCGTAGTGAGTTACCATTTCTTAACTCGTTGAAGATGAAGATGTCAATTCTGCTTGGAGTAGCCCAGATGAATCTTGGAATTATGTTGAGTTATTTCAATGCAAAATTCTATAGAGATGACCTAAATATCCGGTATGATATATTGCTCAAGTTGACCCTTGCTTGCATTCATGCATGTGTGCAGCACTACTTTTGTAGGATTTATTAAAAATGGTGTTCTATTTCTGTTTAGTTCTTTGATAAAGCTACTAGAGTATTTTTAAAATGGCGTATATTTCAACATGCATGTGCATCCATTATTGCATGAAATATAGTCTGTCTGTCTCTCTCTCTCTAAATTGATTTTCTAGCTTGTGAAGAATATGTTTTTAGTTGATATGATGATGATGATTATTAAGTGGATATAATTAATCATGTATTGGCTTTAGGTACCAATTTGTTCCCCAGATGATATTTTTAAACAGCCTATTTGGCTACCTTTCGCTCCTCATTATTGTGAAATGGTGCACTGGGTCACAAGCTGATCTGTATCATGTGATGATATACATGTTCCTGAGTCCTACTGATGATCTGGGTGAAAATCAGCTTTTTGTTGGCCAGAAATTCCTCCAGGTTTAAATCTTAAAAAAAAAAAAAATCATTATGCTGAAATTTTCTCATGCTGCACAAGATAAAGACACTCATTTTTAATGTGTCCGTTTTTTCATTACCAGCTTCTGTTACTACTATCGGCCCTTGTTGCTGTACCATGGATGCTGTTTCCCAAGCCTTTTCTCTTGAAGAAACAATACCAAGAAGTATGCCCAAAACTTACTTCTATCCATGTAGTTTCAGATTTATTTATTTTTCCCTAGAAGCTTTTGTTTTATTTTCTCCACTTGTTTTTGACCCCCTATATCAATGTCACGTTTCCTTAGAGGCACCAAGGTAAATCCTATGCAGTGCTTCACAGCATTGATGACCCTCTTGAAATGGAACCTCATCATGATTCCCATGGCGATGAGGAGTTTGAGTTCAGTGAGATCTTTGTACACCAACTTATACATACCATAGAGTTTGTGCTTGGAGCAGTGTCTAATACAGCTTCATATCTACGTTTATGGGCCCTCAGGTAGGTAGTCAACAACTTGAAATCATTTCATGGCATCCAACTGAATTGGGCATCCTAACGTGCATGGTTATACATTGTTCTTGCATGTTTCCTCATTAAACATATTGCTGGTACCTAAAAGTAGTGAAGTATGCAATATAATGGTTACAGTGCATGGGAATTTGACATGAGCAAGGCCTAATGGATACTGCTTTTCAAGAAAAACTGTGATTCCTTGAGACAACTATATCATATAATATTTGTAAAAGATGGATTAATTTTGTACTTTTGCATCTAATAATTCACATCACATATATGCAAAGGGAGGGTTTGATGGAAATCGTAATTTGTAGTTCTAATAACTAAACTAAGCAGATAAATTTGTAGTTCATATTAGAGTAATTATAAGGAGCTTCTATGCAAGCAGTGGCTTGGAAGGACTCCTTAAGAAGTTTGACATGCACCTTAAGTAGTTTGCGCAATCTAACATATCAATGCAATATGACTTGAGCTGACTTGAGTGTTAGTTTTTTGTTGATTTGAATATATTCAGCTGCACAGACTGAACCTGAAATTATTGACCAGCCAATTTAGTTTTGCTGAAATTTTTTTCAAATTATAAAAGAATGCGTTAAAACAAAGGCATACTAGAACTACTTAATAATTGGTCCTCATTCAAATTTTCCTAGTGTTGGAACTAAATTTGAAACATCTTAATTTGTTTATAGTTATAACTTTGTGGCTATTAACATGATTAGTGTAGATAGCATTTTTTTTCATGATGAGGAACCTCACCAAAGCGGGGTCCTTCGGAACTCACCATTGGATAGTAAACCACAGATACACAACCCCATCCGCCAAAACCATGTATTGGGTAATCTAGGGGAAGCTTATAGTGGGTTTTGAACCCAGAATATCTAGGTCTACAGTTCATTACAAGCCGCCTACTGCTAGGTTGCATCCTTACGGGTGATTCTTGTAGATAGCATGTATAATGGACTATGGGCTATCTATTTATAAATTGAAATGAAGTACTTAATACTGAGTGCTAAAGTTGCAAAAATCATGTTCACTGGACTTATCCAAACAACAATGATGATGATGATGATGATGATGATGATGATCTTATGGCCTATCAATCTATAAAATTGAAATGTACTCAACACAGGGTGCTAAAGTTGAAAAACCATGTTGACTGGACCTTTGTTTTCTCAGTATTTGGGGTACAGTGGGCATTGCCAAGGAGAGTTGTTGATCTTTTATTAGACTGGAGGAATTGGTTTGGCAAACAGTCCTCTTTGGTTTGGAACCTAGCTCTCCTATGCCTGCCGAGAACAGTATAGAGAGAGAGGTATCATCGTACCTTTTAAGATGTGGAAGTGTCGGTGGTTCAACTGAAGTCGTTTTTTTATAAGATTATTGTCTAAATTGGTCTTGTACTTTGGAAGCTTATTGATACTCATACCCTTCTAGATTTCATTGATTTCCTCTTGTTTCGATTGTAATTTTAATTTTTTCTCATTCTTTAGGCTATCCTATGTTCACATTGTACATGAGGTAGTACGTCTCTTTAATAAAATATCTTATACTTATAAAAGATCATACCTAGTGTACAAAGCTCCCACTTTTGAGGGGGGTCTGTGAAAGATTGCAGATGGCCTTACCTTCAACTTTTTATTTTTATTTTTGGAGAGGCAGATTTCTAGACTTGAACCACGACCTGTTGCCTTTGGTGGAAGGCACTTGCCGTCACACCAAGGCCCGACCTCTAAAATGTTTTTACCTTGCCTTCATTCTTCTGGGTGCATCTTTTCATGATTGAAATCATGTTCTTCAAACAGCTCATAATTCTAGTTTTCAGTATCATGTCTTGATCATCTGACATGTCTAAATTTTTTCTTTGTTCAGTCTAGCTCATTCAGAGTTGTCTAGTGTATTTTATGACAAGGTTCTACTTCTGGCCTGGGGGTAAGTTTATTTACTCATGCTTTTAGTAAAAATGTCAAATGCTAAACAATTCAGTATTGAATGTCTTGCAAATGATTGCAGGTACAACAATGTCATTATTCTTATTGTTGGCATTATCGTTTTTGTATTTGCAACTGTTGGTGTGCTACTAGTGATGGAAACACTAAGTGCATTCCTACATGCATTACGACTTCATTGGGTGGAGTTCCAGAACAAGTTCTACTTGGGAGACGGTTATAAATTCCATCCATTTTCATTTGCATTACTTGACGAGGAGGATGAATGATACACCGCTTTGAGTTTGGTCATAAGCCAAAAGATAGGAGACAAAATTGATCACATTAAATTTGCTGAAGTATAGAATCATCAATTCTTTCATAAGAAGTATAGATTTTAGAAAGGTAACATAGCAATTGCTTGCTAGTTGGGGGAAAGAAGCCTTCTCACAATTCCCTGCCCACTTCCCAGTTGCTTTTTCGTTTAATAAAGAGCCTTGCCAATAAGGCTGCCAATCATTGTTCATGTATATTTTTAGGAATCAACATGCAACTGGAGAACGCCCAATTTATTTCTCCCATGTTGCAGTTAAATTAGTTTATTATGATTTGCTAGGCTGATATTGGCCTGTTGTAAGCTTGTTGTACGATTGTCTGTAAAGCTGTTGTGAAGATGGGGGAGCTGTAATTTTCTTTAACGACTATGTAATGAATTAATTCAAACTATTGTTGTCATAAACAGTTTTTTAAACAAATTTGTTACACTCGATGACTGAAAATCTGTATGAGGTAAAATTTGACAAGTTAATGAAAAATGGGATATTCCTCTAATTTGTGAATTATCTTTGACAAGTTAATGAAAAATGGGATATTCCTCTAATTTGTGAATTATTTCTAGACATGCCTTACTTTGAAGACTTACCTTTGCTGCTCATTTCATATATTTAGAGGCTCAATCAATGAGCTGTGTCAAAGGGCAAATAGCCTGTAATAATTCTCGCATAAGATAATTCTCACACCGGTAGCCTCTGAATGGATCTGGAACATGGTGCCGCCATATGATGGTTGAGAATGGGCTATTTCTCTTCTTCTTTTCTGCTCACATCCAGATTAAATAATCAATATTAAAACTAATCACATTCTACCATCAATTGGCATGCTTCAAGCATAGTACATCAACTCATTATTTTTCAATCCAAATCATGACGCAGCAAAACACAATTAACCATCCCACTACATGGCATCAAGCTTCACTTATCCATATGATAAATATGAATAATAACAGAGGACAATGCTTGACACAAAGTTTCAAAGAACCATCAAGAGCAAGACACACATGCTTTTGGGCAATTTGATGGAAGCATCAAGAGCTTATACAAGTTTAGGAAGTCATCTTAATACATATTATCACTTAAATATTTACAACGACTCCACTTGCCTAACACAGCACTGCCATGAAACTTCTTAATCTAATCATTTATAGCAGCCACAGTTGAGACCATGGAATCCACTCCACATACATTACGGCCCCTACAGATCTTGTAATATCCATTCTCTCCCCAGTTTTCTCCCCAGGAGTTCTTTATGATCCAGAAAGGCTTCTCCTTGAGCCGGATAGGAGCATAACCAGCAGATCCAAAACCCACCAGAAGCACACCATGATCCAAATGCCTCCCGCAGATGTATGGGCATGAAACTCCCTTCATGTAGGTCTGCATGAAAACTGCATTGATGCCAACTGCACAAAGCAGAGCAAAAGAATCATTATTTATTTCATATCCATCACTCGATTTACTCTATCATTCTTGACCCCATTTTTCAAATAAAAAAGAAAACAGTTACATAGCCTATCCTAATTTCAACATCAGCACACAACCAAACAAGAAAACAAATAAAAGATGGAAATGAAAACAATTTACTAGGTTTCGAAGAAGGTTAATTAGTAATTACTTGCAAGAGGGCCATTCTTCACCAAATTTCGCGGCAATTTGATCTTCATCAATCGAAACGACACTGAAGTTAGATACAGAAGCAACAATCTTGCTCTTGTCAAATTTGCAGGTGCCACGATCAGTCCCGGTGTAAGGATAATCCTTCTCTCTCTCGAGTCCACCAGCCTTGAGGGTGTACTCAAAGGCAGAGGTCATCAGCCCACCATTACACCCCGAGTCGCATGCACCATATTCCTCGGGATCACACTGCAAAAAGAATCATAGGGGTGATCTAAGACAAGACCAAAGCAATCAATGTGAGGCAAGAAAGATGCTTAGAAATAGTCATATTTTGGTTTTTCTCTCCCGCTAGCGAGGTTGTCAAACTTCAGAATAGCGACACATGATCATGGGTTAGATACAAAATAACTATATGCAAGTCATCTCTAATACTGATATAGTGAACAACTACATGCCCAAGCTTTCATTTTTGTTTCAATAAGTTTAGAGGCACACAAAATTTCAGAATTTTTTTTCTTCTTCACAGTTTGCTCATATAAACGATAAATAATAAAGTGATGTCAGTGGTAGTTCTAGATGAGAACTAATAAAAAACTGTCATCTCAGCAGTTGTGAAATTTGTTGTGAATTATATTAATGTAGGTAGCATTACTCTTGAGTTTTGACTTCCAGTTCTAGGGATTAACAAGGTGAGCACTTCTGGGTATCTTAGGCAATTGGCACCTTTGCCACGTACTAGGTAAAGTAGAAGAATCTCAAATAAAATTCATTCACAAAAGCTAATGAAAGCAATTTGTTTTAACTTTTAAACCATCTACTCTATCCTAAAAGCTTAAACTAATAAGAAAGTGTATATTTAGACAATTATCTACTGTTCTAACAAAAACAACCACATAATTAGTCTATCAACAATAAAAGACCAACAAAACCATAACGACAATTTCACCTCCACACCAAAAAACCAAACAAACAACACAAAGGAAGAACGAGTCAAACTCAAACCTCATGGTCACAATCCACAAGCTGTTGTTCACTGAGGCTCACTAGCTCCCCAGTCGCCAAATAATGAGCTCCTTCCAAAGCTCCCGTTGTACTAAACGACCAGCACGATCCACACGCACCCTAATTCCCAACAATTTATATAAATATATCAAATCTCAATTTTTAGATTAAACTTTATAAATTAACAAAACAATAATAATAATATAGTTATTGATTATATTGAAAATTTAAAACCTGGTCTTTGACGCCGGTAACGGCGCCGTGATCGCGCCAGTCAAAGTCAGTGGGAAGATCGTTAGTGGGAAGAATAGGAGCCTTCTGAGCATCGTTCGGGAGCCGAACCTTCTTCAAGCCAAGAAAGTTTCGCCGGAACTCAGCGGGAGTGAGATCGGAGAATTTCGTGACGCCGTGGACGGCGTTAGGGTCCAGCTTCTGATGTATCTTGGCTCGACGAAGATTCGACTTAAACACACCGAGCCTATAATCATGCTCCTCTTTGCTACCATAACTCTTTCCGAATTTCGCCTTGAAGTTCGAGAAATGATGCTCCGCGTGGAGAAGAAGATCATCATCACCGCCCGATACCACCTGTTGGATCAAAGGATCATCATCGCCGTTGATTAACTCATCAGCGAATACGGTGGACGCGACCACAGAGAATAAGATCAAGAGGCTAAAAAGAAAAGAGCGGTCCATTGTGATGAAAGAAACACTGTGCTGTGTGCTGTGTGATATTTCGTTTTTGTGAGGCTTGGAGTGTAATATAGAGGTTCCATGAAGATGGTAAGTGGGTAGTGGCTAATGTGATTGCGACACGTGCTGTGATTTTATTTGTTGGCTAGTTTGCAAGTTGAGCTACAAAACAAGGATGAGGTTTGTACCTTTTGACTCTTTAGAGTTAAGATGGGGAATATGTCCAGTTTCGTTGCTTCCTCCGTTTCTTCAAGGAGCATGCCATTTTTGTTTTTTTCTTAATAAGTATCTTTCCCTCTTTGGATTTTTTGTGTGTTCCTTTCCTTTTCTTGTGAAAAATGATCTTTGAATATCTCTACCATTAAGATATGTGCTTTAGATTCTTCAGTTATACTCAAACTCAACTATGCTTTTTGACCATGTGATGCTAGAGATATTATCTATATATATTTTTTAAAGCTAATTAAATTCAATCATGTGAATTATTAATCAATATAGTTCATGATAATGTAACTTAGAAATACTCAAATTGTTAATTTTGTCTAAATTTCAGTCATATTTTTGTTTTGTTTATATTAAAAATTCACTATTGAAAAATATCTCTTTTTATCCTGAAAAAGAAATCTCTTAAAAAGGTTTAGGAACAAAAAACGGAATTCAGGTAAATCTTAGAAACATAAACAATATTTTAGTAAAATTATTGCAATCTCATAATCATAGTCGTAGATGATAAAATAGTTTCTTTGCTTGGCGTTTAATATCATTTACGAATGCTATTTGCTATATAATAAGCCATGATATGATTTCGCATTCATCTATTTTAGATTGTCAAAAATTTGGAAACCTATAATCATGTATATAAAGTTATGAGAACAAAAATCCATTCTTTTTTTAACTTACATAAAAAATAGAGCTTGTTGGTGTATTCACAGTTCTCACCTCATTTAAAACTTTACTCGTGTATGGTGTGAAACCACGTAGGCACTAAAAGGACGTTTCAAGTGTTAAACTCCTAACCTCATACCCGTAATGTGAGAAATTGAAGGCTTCTTACCTCTAAACCACCACTCCAAATGATAAGAAAAAATCTTTTGAACCACAATTTGTGCTCCACCTCATGTTACAAGAATCTTTATCACGCCATGTGTCCTCTTTTTATTTACCCAAATTCTCTCCTCTTTTTTTTTTTTTTTTTGAAGGTACCCAAATTCTCTCTTTTACACACTATTCGTCATATGTTACATAGGGAATGGTCTCATTCATCTTAAGCCAGGTCTTCTTTCTCATCTCCGTAGAAACAATTAACTACAACCCCAAAGCTCATCTCTTACGCTTTTTCCATCTTATCAAAAATCCCATATTAACTATTAGAATATAAGCCCAACAAGCCATAGTCTATTATTTTTTCTTGTATTAGTACTAGGATTATTTGTACAACACTTTTAACTATTCTTATACTCCTTTGTAAAGTTTTAACACAATTTAATAAGAATCTAAGACCTTATCAACTTGATCCAATTAGGAAGAATTTGTACCACAAAGGGCTTATAAGTTATAAATCAAACCCACTTTCTCATACGAGACATATTGTCTTAAATTTGTTATATTACACAAAAAGAAGCACCCATTACCATTGAAGACAATTCTTCTAATTTTGAGCCCGTTGTGAAGTTCAGTCGCCCAAATGGTGAAACACATTGAAGATGATACAATTAGGTTGGTGTTCGATGAGGAAGAGTCTAAGAGATTCTTGGAGGATTGTGGTGTCAATTTACTTAATGGAGTAAATTGACATGTTTAAGTGTGAAAGATAAAAGGGACACATGGTGTGATAAGATTCATGTCAGAAGGAGTGGAGCACAAACCTTGGTACACAAACCATGGTATAGAAGATTTTTATTTGAGTTATGATGATTGACACACGTTTCCATGTATAACATTTTTTTTGGTACAAAAATGTTATACATGGAAACGTGATGCCAAATATGGCTATAAAAAATAAATATCATATATGGTGTAAAATTATTTTTTGATGTTAAATTGTAATGTTTTACTTTTGAATCTAGACAATCTGGGATTGTATTACGACAGAATTTGTAATGTTAGTTACTACTGCCACTAAACTAACTAATGAAGTCCGTTTTACCATAGAAAAAAAGAAAAAAAACTCACAACGTCATAGCGTCGCAATAACTCCCAACCACCTTGTTCAAGAAGTTTTCTTAAGCTGTCAAGTTTCTCACAACGTTGCCATAGTGTCGCAATAACTCCCCATCTGCCTTGTTCAAGAAATTTCTTGACATTTCAAGTTCTTGTTGACTAAACACAAGATTTGTGTGAAAAATTTTAGGCTAAATTACAAATTACACCCTCTAAGTTTGGTCAAAGTTCAATTCAGTCCTCTAAGTTTTGACCATTTTAATTTAGTCCTTTAACTTTAGTCAAAGTTCAATTTGGTCCTCTAAGTTTTGACCGTTTCAATTTAGTCTTCTAAGTTTGTTTTTGTTTCAAGTTAGTCCTCTAAGTTTGATTTTTGTTTCAAAAACTTAAAAACAAAAACTAATAAAAATTATTTATAAAAAAAATTTGTGAAAAAAATAAAAAGTTAAAGGACTTAATTGAAACGAAATCAAATTTAGAGGACTAAATTGAAACGGTGAAAACTTAGAAGACTATATTGAAACCAAACCAAATTTAGAAGACTAAATTGAAACGGTAAAAACTTAAAAGACTGAATTGAATTTTAACCAAATTTAGAGAGTGTAATTTGTAATTTGACCAAAATTTTATATAGTACTCTCTCCTATCACAAAATAGTAAATTATATTAATTAAATTTATAATGAAATCTACCATTCACATGAGAAGATTTAATAGTTAATACCATATTTCCGCACTTTGAAAATACTTAATAATTTCCCATACTCTTGTATTTTCCTCATTTCTAAAAAAAAAAAAAAAAAAAAAAAAGAAAAAAGAAAAAGAGAGAGAACCAAATGAATTAATTAGGGAGGAGGAACGCCAGTGGCATTTGGCCCAGTGGATCAAGCCCATCTTCCAGCCGGAAACATACAAAGTAGTCGCGTGAGATTAAAGCGCTTGACATATAGTTCTTGCTTTATAAAGTTGACCCCGCTTCTTTCGGGTCGTCCGGACCAGCACCAATAATGACTACATAAATACTAAATATTCCACAGCCACCACCACCGTCATTAGAGGAGAGAGTACACAACAAAAGAAAGCAATTAAAACACACGCAAAAACAAAATCACAAAATTCATAGTGATCCTGTAATTATACTCAAAAAAAAAAAAAAACAACAGAAATGGAAGAAGAACATGGTAGCAGTAGTAATAGTAGTTTCTTGGAGACAGGAAAGGCGGAGAGATCGGTGTGGCTAATGAAGTGCCCTTTAGTAGTTGCCAAGTCTTGGCAGAATCATCCTTCCTCTGATCCTCATCCTCTTGCCAAGGTCGTCCTCTCCCTCGATCCTCTTCAATCCGATTCCTCCTCTTCCCTCCAGGTAACTCTTTTTTTTTTTTTTACTCTCATTTCAACGCGGTAACTAAGGTTAAATTCTTGATCTATCATCTAAAGCAAACTATTCTAGAAAAGTCTCGGTGCTTGAATTAACTGAATTTAATTCTATGGATTTTTAGGGTTATAAGCTAATTAGTGCTTATCAGCGATGTTTAGTTGTCCCTATGTTACTTTGATTAGCTATCTATTTTCTCACTGATAATTAAATTGGAGCAAGGTTATAAATAAAAAAAACTAGGCTTAGGTGAATCTTACATTAATTAAGAATGTAAATTGCAAGGAATTGGCATTAAATTTTAGTGAAATTAGGAGTTGAAATTAATTTCTGTACTCATTTATGACATGTTTGTTACATCAAGCTTATGTATTCATTCTATGATTTTTTTTGAATTGATGGACATTTCTTTCGTCTCATAGGCGTATATGAGATTGTCGATAAGATGATCTCATGGAGATGTGTTTTTTTAAACTTCACTAACCTAATGGTTGTGCTTGTGGTGTTGCATTATTAATTGAATGGTGTCCGTTCGATCATCTTGTCCGTCAGAGCGATGGGTTCGTTTATTTAATTTTTTTGATTGGTAAATTACATACGCACCCAATGGGGTCTTGAATCATGATAGTTGAGCCATGAGTTGAGTAAGAAAGTTGAGCTATGAGTTCATTTATTTGACTGGTAGCTTGTTGCGCCAACTCGTTGGTGCTAGATTATGATGACGGTAAAGCAGAGAGAGCATAAGTAGTAATTACTGAAATAATCACTTTAATAAATGAAGTGGCCACTTCCTTATTTGATCCATACATATAAAAAAGGAAGTGGCTGCATTTTATGGAGGATTGTCTTGCAATCTGTGTTTGTAAGACTGTAAGTCCACTCAATCACGGGAGATTTTAGCTGCTATCTTATTGATTGCTTTTGTATGCCCAAAAATTAATCCTCTATTCGATGGCATGTTTGCTTTTATGATGCATATATACCGTGTCTACATATTTGGAGACGAATTTCCTGACAAATTTTGAAATGGTAACCAGTTCACAATGGAGATGGCTTCCACTGATTCAGGGAATCTGCCGAAAAGTTATTCTTTGAATATGTTCAAAGATTTTGTTCCTATGTCTGTGTTTTCTGAGACAAATCAAGGTGAGGATCTTAATTCTGGTTCTCTGAAGTATTTAATTATATATGTTTCATTTTGTGGATTTTCTACACATGGGCTCACATGTGGTACTAAAATTATCTTAGGGGTGACGATGGTGTGGAATATAATCAAATGCCTAGGTGGTTGAAGAACTGTTAAAGCTTTTTTTGTTAATTATTGACCAAAGTAATATTTCTTGACCTTGATGGGTATGGGATGCACCACTGAACCCACAATTAAGTGTATTAGGTTGTATACACCTCTGAACCCACAATTACTGTATTAGGGTAACCTTAGTTTCATTGTTTGGGATACTCCAATGCTCCCTTTGTGAGAGCTTGTCTTTTGCTAAACCCTTCACAAAACTAAACAAACTCTGGAAGTCCTAAATTAGGTGGACCTGCCTGAGCATGTAGCTTTTCCTTTTAAGAAATTCCAGTTATTAAAATTTTATATTAGGTACTTCAAATGGATGCACGGACATTTAATTAAGCTACATCATGATTTTGTTACTTCAGTGTAAGGTTTGGCTCTTTTTAATTGGTCAACAACTAATGCGCTTGTAGGGAAGGTTGCAATGGAAGGAAAAGTAGAACATAAGTTTGACATGAAGCCCCATGGTTCAAACATTGAAGAGTATGGCAAACTGTGCCGTGAAAGGACAAAAAGGTCCATGGAAAAGCCTAGACAAATACAGGTAGGGCATTTGACTGTCCATAGCAGTTATACCTGTAACTGGTTCTAATGATTTTTTCTTTTTGTTTCCTACCGTTCAATTGATTTCTTTCAAAGGTGATTGACAATGACCGAGGAGTACATATGAGGCCCATGCCTGGAATGATTGGTTTGATTTCATCCACTTCCAAGGTATTGACTTTATCTGTTTTCATTGAAGAAAGTAATTTATGAGTTAAACAGTGCTCGTTTGCGGTATATGTTGGCTTTTTCTATGAACTCTCTATCCTGCTGTATCATGTTGATATTTCAAGGTAAATTTAGTCTTCTTTTTTTCTTTTTCTTTTTTCTAAAATAAGCACAACTACATGTTTGGAAGAACCGTTACATATTGTTCATTGTCAACTGAGACAGGATAAAAAGAAGGCTGCACCAGTTAAGCAATCAGACATGAAAAGAACCAGAAGAGATCGTGGGGAACTGGAGGATATAATGTTCAAATTATTTGAAAGACAACCAAATTGGGCCTTAAAGCAACTTGTCCAAGAGACAGATCAACCTGCGGTATGTCTTTTGATTATTTTACTTATTTTTAATATTTCTTTGTTAGTATCAGTAGCTCTCTTTTGCGTTCTGTTGCATGTCTAGGATGAAATGCTATGCTCTTTGTTTTATGTGAAGGACACTAGATAATAATGGAATGATGCTTTATTAATTGCTCAAAACATTTTAAACAATGCCTGCCTATATAAACATTGAGTCACCTGATTGTTTGGAATTCAGTGAAGTTTATAATTACTTCATATTTTTTAATTTACATAACAGCATTTGTTTTACATCCAGTGTTCTGAGCAACGGTTACATTGTGTTAATCTTATTGTTAATATTACTTTGACTTGATATTCACCCGTCAGAATAATGGACTTTTTCTTTCTTTGCAGCAATTCTTAAAGGAGATACTGAACGAGCTGTGTGTTTACAATAAAAGGGGAACCAACCAAGGAACTTATGAGCTTAAGCCAGAATACAAGAAAGCTGCTGAAGATACAAATGCTGAATAATTCAGCACCTCTCTTACTGTTAATCAACGTTTTCCATTTTTATTTTTCCAAGTGAAGCAGGAAAGACTCAATCCACAAGTTAAAAGGTGAATTTAGATTATGGATGGAGGAGAGCAAAGCACCAGCAAGAAAGTATCAAGCACAAAAACATGACACGGCCAGTATCTGCTTTTGGTACCTTGCTCTCTGGAATTCACAGAGGCACTTTGTATACAATCTTAGTTTGATTTAAGTAAGGGGTAGTCATATAAAAGATATTGTTTGACAAAACTTGTTCAATGACCATTATCTTGATGTAGCATGTGTGTTTATTCGATGGACATTTACAGTTCAACTCCAATATGGTGCTGATTTTTGGGCAAGTGGTGTTTCTCCAATTTTACTTAACACTCCTAAAAAGATAAGTGCTTCACTTTCTCCAAATCTGCTATAGTGTCAGTTTTCCTTGGAAAATCATATTGTGCAGATACTGTGAGAAAATTCCCTGCCCCTGCATATCTATTGTGTGGATTTCGAAGTGAAACAATGGGGGTGTGGTTGTCCCCTCAAATGGCAATCTTAACACCCAACTAGGTCTAGACAATTGTGTTTGTTAAACCTTTCACTTAGAAGTGGCCTTTTCTTCTTCTACTACTTATTTTTAACTTGTCTGTCATTTTTCAACTTAGAAAGGAAAGTATTGAAATCTACCTTAAGTAATATATGGAGACCCGCGAAAGGAACAAATGCTGATGTGAGAAACCCTTGGTCCTTTGACAGGCAACTAGTCCTCCTTGAGTATGTTGGAGACGAACAACCCACGAATATAAGAATCAGCAATTGTTTGTGAGTGGATCCGGATCGTAAGGTAACGCAAAATTTGATCAACTAGTTGGTATTGATAAATAATGATAGATATACGTATAACATAAAAGAGAAAGAAGAGGGAGCTTCGGCCCATCTCTATCATCTGAGTCAAACCAAAGATGGAAGAGAGGAGATGGTAAAGGGCCATCCCAATTACACAAAATGGTCCAATGGGAAAAATTAAGATCTAAAAAATTTACATGTCTGTGAACTAAGAAAAGTCTCAACACAAAAACGAATTCAGAGCAGGCTTGATCTCAGTAAGGAAGTCCTCGAACTATATAGTAATTGTAATTGTCTAGTTGATAACGTTTTTTATTTCCTTTATTTTTTGGGTTTCTCGGTGCTAGTGGGATGTGCATAATGGGATTGCCCAAAAACTACGTAGGGTACATCAAATGCAAATACCAATCTTGTCCCCCTGCTAACTCAAATACCAATCTTGTCAATGGGCAGGCTTGGGCGTAAATTGAGTTAGGCATGAAATTTTCGGTCAATCTCAATCGGCCCTGCTTTGAAGATATCAATTTTATATTTTGCGTTCCAGCAGGCAGGATTTGGGCAATCATCCAGAATTAAATAATAATAATATAATATTTTTTACAACTACTAAAATGGTTTGTTGTGTTTGGAAATTTGGAATAACATCATTAATGATTCATCTCATTCTATGATTGACACTACTTTTATTAAGTTATCTCAACAATTATAAAAAATATTGTGTTCCAAAACCGTGAAGTTTTTTTTTTTTGTTTGTTTAAAAAAGGTTAAATTGTATAATCACCCCTTGGGTTTTGGGTCATTTGCAAACTGACCCCTGGGGTTTCATTTTTGCAATATAACCACATGAAGTTTTTTAATTGGTGAAATTGACCCCTCTAAGTACATTTTTTTGTCAATTTTGTTAACAAAATTTGTCACCTGCATTGCACTTGGGCTTATAATAATGAATTTTTTTTATAAAATGGACACATGAATGCACGTGACAAATTTCTATTAGCAAAATCTACAAAAAATGTACTTGGAGGGGTCAATTTCACTAATTTAAAAACCCCAAATAGTTATATTGCAAAATCAAAACCCCCGATGATCTATTTGTAATTGACTCAAACCCTAGGGTGTGATTATGTAATTTGACCTAAAAAAAAAACCTTATCGTGAAGAAAAATCTTTGTTAGTGTAGTCTCTCTATTTTTACTAAGTCCTTGTCACTGCAGTCTATTTTGATTAGCTTGTTACTGTAGTCTAGGAAGCATGTTTTCAAGCGAAGAAGACAAAAGCAAAAAATAAAAAATAAAAAATAACAAGAACAAAACAAACAAGGGCAAAACAAACAAGAGCAAAACAAAAAAGTTTAGGAAATATGTTGCAAATTATGGGAGGGAAGACTGCAAATATTTCAATTAGATATGGCTGCAAACTCCAAGTATGCCCAACGGTTGCCGCCTACCTGAACCACCTCGAACCACACCTTTCCTAGACTCTCACTTCGGTGCCTTGTGTGATCATTAGATTTGTAGAGGACATGTGAGGACGGAACCACTGAGGACAACCAATAAAAAGTTAATTGCCAAATGCATGCCAAATGCCAATGTTGCTTTCTAATGGTTGTGATTAATATGATTAATATGTTGTCAGTGCTAGAATTTTTGTTTGGGCGGCCAAGTTATGATATTGATAACTCAGTTAAAACAAATCATGAATTTTTGTTTGTGTGGCCGAGTTATGATATTGATAAATCAGTCATAACAAACATGCTTACATGGGCTAAGCTAGGGGGTAGAGGGGGCCATGGCCTCTGGCTTTTGAAATGTTTTTCGTGTTCAATAAGGACAATCTCCCTATCAAAGATGTCTACTTTAGAGATGCTTTTGTTTATTGAGTAATGAAATTTCCTAATTAGAAAAAGAAAAGAGAAAGTAGTAGTCTACTGATTAGTGTGGAAAAATTATAAATTACATGAAAATTTACTTATTGTTCTTATTGGAAAAAATTTCTAGATATATATAATATAAAAACCAAATTCTTAGAACTTATCATTTTTAATAACCAATATATATATAAAAGTTGCCTAGATGTAAATTAGACATGTATACTTTTTCTTTTTTTAATTAAAAAAAAAAACTTATTATCTCTTATCAAAGTTGCTCGATGACGATATTTCTTATAATAAATTTCATCTGTTATCATGCATCTCTAGACAAATTCTCAAAAATTTCATTTTCAATATAAATTATCAAATTGTTTTATCAAAGTTCATAACAAAATTTACAAAGAATCAATGGAGTCTTCAAAACCACGAATGATCCAAAAATTTAGCAAATATAAGAGTAAATTTTACAATAAAAAAGAAAAAGGAAATTTGTCTCTATAACCACTAAGTCAATTCTCAATTCTTTTATTTTTTTAACGAATATTAGACTCTCTTTTTTTTTTTTGGGGGGGGGTGGAGGGGGGTTGATTTTATAGGCCAAAGCTTTCAATTTTTTTTTAATAATTATACGTAAATTATATATAAATATTTTTTAAAAAAATTGGGGGAGTTGTGAACCCCCAAACTAACACTTCGGTCCGTGCGCCCTGCTGCCAATTCTAGAACCATACATTCGGGAATGAACAAATTATTTCAACGACCTCCTTTGGATTAGATTTTTACTTTTAAATGAGTAGGATTTAATTTGAATCATGAAATTAATTCACAGATTTATTTATTTTTAAATATGAGGTATAGCGGTTCAATTCTCTTGGATATCTAGATGTGAAGCAAAATTACTAACTTCATGTAATTGTGCAATATATGATTTAGCAAATAAGAATGGCGAACAACATTATGAAATGAAACTTAGTCTTACATTATATATATTTGTATTGACTGCTACGTCTGAGAGAATATTATAAAAAATAAAAAGTTGAGAGAAGAGAAAAAGAAATAGCAAAGTTGGTGTGGAGTGCCTTATATATATAAAGTGCTTTTTTTCCTCACTAGTTGATAAAACTTGAATAATAATTGGGATTAATTATTTAAGTTGAGTTTTTATTGTTGTTGTTATTGTTGTTGTCTATAAGAGAGGGAGATTCGAACTCATGTTCTTATTTTTGGGAGAATTAGGTAATATCATTGAATTCTAAGGTTTAATTTTTACTGGTTTAATAAGTTGAGTTGATTACACTTGAATAATAACACGTATATATTAAGGATCTGTTTGTCATAGCTCTTAGATCTGAACATGACATAAGATCAGACCTAATTGATAGGTATTTTGTTATAAACCGCTACTAGAACGACTTGTAGATTAGCAATTCTACGACGTAATTGCCGATTTTTTCTTGAATATCATCATTACGCGCATTTCTTCGCTCAATGCATCATTCACATCGATCGTTCACATCAAAGTGTTAGATTATTTCAAATTATTCCATCATGTTAGTTCTTGAACCGTTTTGAAACCTCCATATATAAGGAAAAGTTTGGAGCAATGCTAGTGTGGCTCAGATTGAAGGAATCCAATTGCCTAATTGTATTTGGTAATAATTTGATGGAAAAAATGGAGATATGACTGGATCTCTTATCGGAGTGTACTTGGGTGCAACATTAGAGAGAAATGACTAATATAAGAATACTAGGGTTTTTCTTTTTGCTTTTCATAGCTAGTCTTGTTAAACATGAGCATGTATCTAATTAATTATATAGTTAATTATATATTAGGGTTTAGAGAAAACTATTAGTTGCATGGCTTTTGTCATATCAAGACTTAATCAAGCCAAAATACTTGAACTTCTGATTGACAATTAATACACACTTTCTTCCCAAAAAAGAGAAAGTATCTTATCTGTGGATTCCTCTTGTTCCTGTTTAGTCCCAAAAACGTAAAATATTGTGCCTCATCGAGTGAGTGTTCAACAAAATATTATGCCTAGCTAGAACAAGCCCTTGTTGAGCACGATTGGCCACTAATATGTCGTCCACTCCCACCGATTCAGCTTGGGTTAGACCCACCAAACAACAATTTGAGGGTCTTGAAAATGACCAACTAGGAATCTTCCTTGTCAGCTTTGGAAGATTTTTTTATTTTTTCTCAAAGATTCCAATGCCATCTTCTCAAAGAATATGAGCAATTGATGATGATCAAGGGATAAACTTCAATTGGACTTTATATGGTATTGGTGGGTTGGGTACCCCAGTCAATTAAGGGGACCCCTTTCTTGCACAATGGTGTGCATTTAAAGGGAATGGTAATGGGAGCTTTTATAACTCCCATGAACGTGGATGCCAAAAGTGAGAAAGCTAATAAATGAAGAGAGAGAGTGCAAGGCAGTCAAAGATGGTTTTGATTGGAGAATGTAGGAGTGGTCCTGCCACTTTATATTCTTAAATCAAGCATAGACCCTTAAGATGATGATTAGCATTAGTTTGAGTGATCTAACTGCTAATTCTTTTTGTTCTTTCTTGAGCCTAGGGGGCTCAGAAGAGCTTAATCTACGTAGGCCACGTGTATATGATGGTCATTATCAACGGCTTTGTTCTCCAATTGGAAGAGTTTTTTTTTCGGTTTTAGATGATACGCAAGCATGATCATCTAAGTATGTCTGTATATTTTATGTTGTATACATGTTTAATTAACGATTAAAGGTAAGCAATGTACGCGAGTGCTATCTTTTAATTTCCCATGGAAACTCTGCAAAAGATTGGGGTTTGGGAGATACTCTAGTGGTTCCAGCAGTACCTCTCCTTGTGTTTGGGCATTGGGTTCGAACCCCACTATAAATCCCTCCCTTATTTACCTAACAAAAGAAGAAAAAAAAATTACTCGGGCTTAATTTACACAATCTTCTACTATTATTTTTGTTCTAATGGGTAAATAATATAGTCATTTTTAATTTCATTTGTGTTCGTGTTAACTACTGGAACATCAATACATTTGGAAAATGGCTTTTTTTTTTTTCTTTTTTTTTTTTTTCAAATGACTTGTTTTTAGAAAATATTTTCTTGAAAATTGATTCATTTTCATGTATTTACGATTTTGAAAATGAGTAAGAAAACATTTTCTATTGTTTAGCTTAAACAAAATATTATTAATATTTCTTACAATCTCAAATAATTATACTCCAAATAGTAAAATGTTTTCTATTTTCTATGCTATTTGTGAGCTTTAGATTGGAAAATGGAATCAAATTCTGAATCTAGGCAATAAATAAATAAAGTACGAAAGCTATTGGTTTTAAATAAAAAATGTCATATATAGTATATAGTTTATTTGTGGTAGTTTGTTGGGTTTGTAACGTTATAGAAAACGTTTTAGGCTCTTTAATAGTGGAAACATTTTTTATTCTATTGACCTTGTTTTCCGTTGACCACATGAATATTTTCAATTGACTTGCATCTTCCATTCTACCAAATACTAGAAAATGTGAAAAAGATTAGAAAAAAGTTTCCTACCGACACAAACAATGGACTGTGTTCTTTATTTGCAATAGAATTTTGGACCTACCATGCCAAAAAAAAAAAAAAAAAAAAGCAATGAGGCAAATAAAAATCTGAAAGAGCTTAATGAGTGAAGTTTGATCCCATGTTTGAGATTTGGAACTTGGTAGAACAACTATTTATCAACAATTGGGGTAGTTTGTAAACATTTTAGAGGGAACGATAAGGCAGTAGGCTAGATATAGATCTAGCTTAATGAATATCTTGAAAATTCAAGGAAAATGGATCTCGAATCCACCACAAATTAATTAAGAGAATTCTTAAAGAAGTATTTTATTCCAACATGGTAAAATTAGTTCATTTTTTCCTGGAATTTTCAAAGCATTCGTTAAGCTAGAACGATATTTAGCTTCTTGCGTTTTCAATTTGCATTAAAACGACCACTTTGCCTCACCACCTTTAATATTATATCGTGTAATGAGCTTGCGCAGATACCGACTCCCCACCTGAACAAAAGGAAAAGAAAAAAAATTTGAGTGCTCAGTAATAATTTAAATCATACCCCGAATTCATTATCTTTCTCATCATTAAGTTGTTTTAGAAATTAATTCTAAAACATATCAATAGTTTTTGTCTGTCTATTGTTAATGGAAACACAAAAGTAGATAATATTTTAAATATAGAGACAATGCCTTAAAGCAATAGCAATGAGGCATGAGCTTCGCCTAGGGATTTATGAAAGAATTTCTCTTTTGGTAGGAAAGATTTAAATATATATATATATATATATATATATATTTGTGAGTGGTACAAAAGAAAAAGATATTAATCATTTGAGTGATTTAAGACCAAATATGCTGTTGATGGACAGATAATTGTTCTATACATTGAGCTGTATTATTGGGCTTGTGTTGTAGAAATATATTGGTTTTTTCCTATTTTGATCAAAAATTTTTAGTTATCATTAACTCGAAAAATCATCTAGAACATCCAAAGCAACTTGCTTTGCAATTTGTAGTAGAGTTTCCTCCAACAAATTATCATGTCTTCCACAATTTTGGTATTAATTAAATTAAATAGATATAGTTAAATTGATGTGTATCTCTTTTTGGCTAAGTGTAAAATATATGTGTATCTTAGCTATATCATAAACCGTAAAGCTATGTGACAATTTAGCAAAAAAAAGTAAAGCTATGTGACAAGCAGGAAATTAAGAACAATGCAAATGAGCAATTTAGTCAATTTTGACGACCCTTGATGCCGTAATGATCACGAAAGATTTCCAGTCAAAAAGGAGGAATCGATCAGCATCAATAGATATGCATTATGGATCCTTTATTTTTTCAGATTATTGCACATGCAATTCATGAAATTTCATGTACCTATCTAATCATGTTGTATCGCTTTAAAAAAAAAAAAAAAAGCAAGTGAAAATTAATTGCACGAAATATCTCCGTCGTAGTTCTTGTATGGTGTGCGAGTTGGGTGGAATCACTTTATGTGCCAAAAGAGCCAAACAAAAGCAATAAAGAAGCTCTAGTGGGATTTATCAGCTAGCAAGTGAAAACGTGAAAAGAGCCAACGCACATAAAGCTAGAGAGATCTTCCAAGGAAGGAAAACTGGCTTTGGTCGTGAGCTCAATCTCACTTCATTTATTATCAAAGCTTCATATAGGTTTTCAAACTATCATTATTGTTATATTTATATTTTATGTCTGAAAGCAATAGGTTTTGGAAAAAGGGTCAGGAACATTAGTTCCTTTAGGAAGTAGAATCAGTTTTAAACCGCAAGACCTAACCTAGCTAGCTAGCTAGCTAGGCCTATGTTACAGCGACTGATCATATGGTAATTCAGTATATTTTTTGGAAGTTTGCAAGAGAATCTCCGGCCTATTAGACAACAAGAAGAAAAAAAGAAATACAAAAAAATATTCCTTCTTGTTATAATTGTGTTATCATATTAATTCTTCGGGAAGGAAAATTGCTGCAGCATAATTCTGTTGCACTAGCTAGGTGCTTGTTTATCAATTATCATCGATCCAATTGTTTGAGTCATGAGTGGGTCACATGTAACAAGCTAGAGACTAGTGAAATGAAGAGCACAACTTGAGAAGGCTTTTCCTAGAACGACTAATGAATATACATGATGCTAAAGATGCAATTAATCTTTTTCTTATTTAATTAGCAAAAAAAAAAATTGATCTTTTTATTTATTTTTTTTGTCAAAAAGAAAAGAAAAGAAAAAGAATCGAAGATAATATACCCTTCAAATTCCATGTCAAACGCAAACGTCCAAATTAAGGCCACCAACAACAAAACTTTTTTTTTTTTTTTTTTTTTAATTAGGTTGCGTTTATTTTGGCATAAAATGTTTTCTTAAAAAAGTTATTCGCAATTTCAAGTGTTTGGCCCAAATGAAAAAATGATGGTTAAACTAGAAACAATTTCAACTTGACTTAAAAAATAACGTTCACACAAGGACGTAAATGTTTTATGCCCCAAAGGCAACAATTAAGGGGATGTAAAACAATTTACCCCAAGGCAACAACACGACAGACGCAACCCCCAACCCCCAAATCTCGCGACCCAGCCATCCACTAGTGCTCCTCCCTATAGCCACCATTGCCACAACATATTCTGGTGCCAAACTATCCACAAGCCAAACTCTAGAAAATAACTATCCACAACATTTCTAAGAACATGACAAAATACTGAAATTTTTTTTTCTTTACATCGGGAAACATTTGATGCTGAAACAAACGTAACTTAATTATGTTACATGTGTTTTTAGGTTTATTGAGGACAAAGTTTCTCTCCATTTCAAGAAGAATCTTTTTTATAGTTCAAATTTTTATTTGTTGTATTAATAATATATATAATGTCATATCATTTAAAATTTTAGATGATATTACATTATATATAATTTTAAATTTATAATATTCATTATGATACATTGGAAAGGAAACGAGTGGTATCCTTTGTATTATTGCATTCAATCAATGCCCCACTCGGATTAGTCAATGAGGGCATTGGTTCAGTTAGAAACTAATTGTTTACCTAATATAAGGAAGAAGTAGAACCATCTAGGCCCATAGGTTCAAGGACGTTCGAAGAAGTCTAAAATTAAGTGTTAGACTTTAGACCTTTCAATTGCATCAATCTATATAAATGGTAGTATTCATATAGAGGATCCCCGACAATGAAGGTGACTTGACATAATGCGATCCAAACTGCATTGCCCATTCTGCTGAATAGATAACAACGCTCTGATTGTTATGGAAACAAGAGGTTCTGGCTGTCCGAAAGTGCTCAACATCGTGTTAGAGCGTGAGGAAAAAGGATTTGGCGCATTAATCAAACTAGTAGATTTGATTCCTATTGTCACTCTAGCTCTCTAACATCTTAATCATGGATGTTTGACATGATTTATACAGGTAACAACTTAGGGTCAACTTGCAATTGATAAAGAAAGGTTAACTCGAAAACATAAATCAATGTAGTACTACACGTTATTAATTATAGCGTGACAACATCATTATTGTTGTTAATTATATGCCATTATGCATCAAGAAACCCCTGCATTGACTCAGGGGCACACACAACCCTCCCTGTTGGGTTAATCTTGTACGCTAAAGGAAACCCTCTCAACCCACTCTACTAACTAATCTGGAGGTTTATGGTTCAACTGTTCAACCAAATTGTGAGACTAGCTTCTTCATTTTATATTTTTATTTCAATTGTTATTTGAAAGGGTGATTTTTTTGTAATATTTTAATATCCATGTGGAGGGGTAAAAATTGATTAAAACAAGTATAGGGTTAAAAATAGAAGTGGAAGCATAATTGGATTTGATTTCTACTTTACAGTACACTGTATAAGTATTTTACATGATTGAACCACAAAATATCTCATAAATATCTACAAAATATCATGTATATGTTCTGTGAAATTCTACTATATTCTAAAACAAAAGAATTCTATAAAAGGAAAGGAAAAAGCAACGTAAAAGGTGGTGAGAGACAGAGGACTGAAAAAAAAGGTTGGAAGGCAGGATGAGAGGGCTAAAAACTGGAAAAGAGATATGAGAAAGAGTTTCTCAGGATGTTCGGTCAATGTATTTTACTGTGCTTACAACTATATTTGATATACTACAGATCTGAATGTGGACGTAGGCAAATTGCTGAACCACCTAAAATTATGTTTGTTATCTGTTCTTGTTTTATTTTATCATCCAACAGTCTCCAATGGACTGAGATTCATCGTGCTTTGAGGTTTGATGCGATTCCATTATAACGTGAAAAAATCCCCCCTACACCATGTTTAACAGACGAGTTTTAATTATGTGAGAGGTGTGGATGTTGAAAAAAAAAAAAAAAAAAATCCAGTTCTTATTCGAAATTGACCTTTCTTCCTACTTTTGATATATTTTAATATCCATCTTTTAACATATGATCAATTATGTGAGAGATGTGGATGTTGAAATTTATTAAAATAAAATAAAAAAATAAATAAAACCCATTTCTTATTGGAAATTGACCGTTCTCCTACATGATATATAAGACGTTAAAATGTCACTAATCACTTAAACTAAAAGTTGCTACCTGTGCAAGGCATCCTTTTAGTTCTGGAATTTGAAGTTCAAAGAAACGTTATGTACTTGAGCTACCACCACGTGATTACTGAAACAACCAGTATCGTTGCCTATATGATAGAAACCGAAGTGGTGGTACAAATTTGGACCACACCCTATGTATCAGTGTGCCACGTTACCTTGTTGCACATGTAATGTTGGTGTCATAATATACGCAATTCGTCAAACATCGACGGTACTACTACATAAATCTTGATTTTTTTTTTCCCCTCTATAAAAAGGACTTCATTTTAGCTTTATCCTCCAAGATATAGTGTTGATAACTTTGATATCCTTCGTACATTCCTATTAAGTTACTTTATTCTCTTTTTAAGCTACACTAGTAGGAGGACATGCGTCTTAGAAATTCGAACCCATATTCTCGTATAAGAAGAGGATTAAAGGTGTTACTCGAGTTAAGAGGCTCAATCACAAAATTATTATTATTTTTTTTTTGAGAAAAATCACAAAATTATTTTATTCTTTCTCTATTAAGATTAAATTAGTATATAAAATGAGAGTTTAAGGTTAAAGATATAATAATTTTTATAACAATTGAGTTTGTAGGTTTTTATTAGTTTTAGTTTGGATCATCACTGACGTCACTTATAATCTATTATGAAAATATACCATTTTTTAACCTTTGTCCAACCATGCTTTTTGAACATTGGATCATTCTTTTATCTCTTTTTACGGCTCAAAATCCAGATAAAGGCTAAAAGTAATTGAATAAGAAATTCAATGTTCTTTAATCATTTTTTTTAATTAGAAAAAGACCTTAGTAGTTATCAACAAACAAATTTATATTTCTCATAAGGAAAAAGAAGATCTTATTAATTAATTAATAGTGCTTTTCCTCTACGATTATGAAGTATATCATTTTTTATTCTTTGATAAAGTTAGGAATTATTTTATCATTTCAATTTCGAAAAAGAGAAGAAATGGTAAACCGAGACAAAGGAGTCAGCCCAGGCCTCGGTCGGAGCCTGGCTTTCAAGATTCTCTCGTGCATATAAAATCTACACGACTATACACACTAGCTGTCAGGCTTGTACTTATGCAACCCTAAAGAGAATGAAAGCTCATGCAAATGCAATTAAGATCACAACTGGCTTGGTCAGGGTGGTGTCCGACCGGTTCATGCAGGCCGGGTCAGACCCAGTCCTTCTCTTCTAAAACCCAACTTTTTAAGTATAAATATTATTACAAAGCAGGCTGTCAGATAGAAATAGAAGCACTTTTATAAGATCAAAAGGCTTAATATATTCTTCCTGGGCAGGCCTCTTTTTTTGAATTTTAGAATGATGGTGGTCTCAATTGAGGGGGGGCAGCATGTCTCATAAAGTGAAGGGATTGAGATCAGAACACAGCCACAATTAAAACGACTTTAGCAGTGGGAAACCTTAGTGGAAACACTTCATTAGGATCTTTAAGAGTATAATCAACATCTCACGAAACAGATGATAAAGACCCTTTAATTCAATTTCTTAAGATTAACTCCTACATTAATAATAGTTTTATTCATTTAACAAAAGAAAAAGGCCTAGAAAAGATGGATTCCCCCTGTTGGCTACTACCTTCTTTTCCCACTGTGGTCCTCTAGCAAAGTAGTGTACATTTTTTTATTTTCCCTTTCTCAAACAAAATATGGTGGACCATATCACCATATTCTAAAAGAAGGCTATGGTTCCATAATCTTTACCGTACGTCTATGATTGAATTTGTTTGTATAATTAATATTTTTTGTTTTGGTGAATTAATTTTATCTTTTGAATGATTGTGCCGGTTTGGCTTGACTTAGTATTTGGATCAGTAAGCATACAATGTAAAAGTTCATATTTATACCCTCCAAACATACCGTTTATATATTTTTTTCAAATGAAAAATTGGGACTAATATATACAATTACAACCCTATTAAAAACCAATATAATGTTTAATATTTAGAGAGAGAGAAATCTAATGAGTTTGAGGTTGAGTTTGTCGAGGTGAAAAGCATGTCAAACATAAAGGTTATAGTAGAACATGAACTTACGCCGTTGTTGTCTTTGTCAAAGGTGATATTGTCGTTGTTTTGTCTCAGGATCCTAACAAGCATGTTTGATTGAAAGGTAAAAATAAGTGTTTTTACACCGGATCTTTTTTGAATTCAATCCAATAGAAAATTTGGACTAAATCCCTTCCACGTATTGTAATTTGAAAGGAAAAATAAAAGTTCTTTCAACTACGAATCTTGGCTAGCTTAATTTGTAATATAGAATAGATCCTCTAAACTAATTAATGGTTATTCATTATTGAGAATGGAGGGAATGTGTGGAACCCATTAGGCTATAGTGACTTAGTGTTATAATTGTTTTATAAGAAAAAGAAGCTTAATTTGTAATATAGAATAGGATCCTCTCAACTAATTAATGGTTATTCATTATTGAGAATGGAGGGAATGTGTGGAACCCATAAGGCTATAGTGACTTAGTGTTATAATTGTTTTATAAGAAAAAGAAAAAGAAAAGTATCCTAATTCATAAAGCATATAGCCATATACTGATTATCAAATACTAATATTATAATCTATAAGAATGCGTATAGATAGAAAAATACAAGAAGGAAAAAGGCAAGGGAAAGCCCCTAGCTACTAGTGTGTGTAACTTTAAGTTATGGGGGATATGCGGTGGGGTTGATGAATGCCTTGATAGGGTATATGAGAAATTGAGAACGCATGGGGGTGTACCCACCACCACCCCTCGTGCGCGCTATCTATCAATGGCGGCTTCGCCTCACCTCAATTATCATCATTAAATGGCATGGTGCCAAAACAGATCCTGTTAGATAATTAGTCATTTTCTCTCACTAACTCTCACTTTTTCAAAAATTTTAACCTAGTGCGATTGGAGTTGTCTTGTCAGCCAAGGGGGGTGGAATAGAGAGAATAGATAGAAGAATGTGGGAGACAACCAAAAACATTTTAGGGCTATCAACAGTTGACAAAACGTCTTTTTAGGGGCCACTGTGGGCCACACTTCTCAACACTAATTTACTCACTTTCTCTTCCCGCTACTATATTTATAGCTCCCACTCTTCCCTTTACCTCTTCATCACTTAACCTTCTTCTTCTTCTTTTTTTCATTTCAATCTATAATATTTCTTTTGACTTGTTGTTCTTTGTGTTTTGTGCTTCAATGGCTGATACTGCTAGTTCTGCTTCCACAAATAGAATGTGGTGCTCTATACCTGAAAGACTCCAGCTGCATGGGGCTATGTTGGCCTTGCAGTTTGGTTATGCTGGTTTCCATGTTGTCTCCAGGGCTGCTCTTAACATGGGCATTAGCAAATTGGTGTTCCCAGTCTATAGGAACATCATTGCTTTGCTTTTGCTCCTTCCCTTTGCTTATTTTCTGGAGAAGTACTTCACTCTTCACAACCATTGCCTTATTCTCTTATTTTATTTAATTACTTCATGATCTATATAAATGATATATAACAAATTAATTCTCCTAATTCTTTGACCAGGAAGGAGAGGCCTGCAATCACTATAAATTTTCTCGTTCAGTTCTTCCTCCTTGCACTTGTTGGGTATGATCAGAAATCATAACACATTAACAAAATAAAAATACTTCGTCAATTTTTAAGGATATTAATGTTTTCCAAACAAAAAAGAAGAAGAAGAAGATAGTCACTCTTTCTGACATATTTTTGTGCGACAGAATAACAGCAAACCAAGGATTCTACTTGCTGGGCTTAGACAACACGTCTCCCACTTTTGCATCAGCAATTCAAAACTCTGTCCCAGCCATTACCTTTCTCATGGCAGTCTTACTCAGGCAAGTTTACACTACTTTAGAAACATCCACACATGCACGACCACATGCTTAAATTCTTTTGGACGATCAAGCACTTGTTTTTAATTTATACATACATACATATATTACATATAAATGCAGGATTGAGAAAGTGCGACTAGACCGAAAAGATGGCATCGGAAAGGTGATTGGAACTGCATGCTGTGTGGCTGGAGCGACAGTGATCACTCTATACAAAGGACCAGCCATTTACAGCCCAGAGCCACCGCTACTACGCAGCACAATTACACCACCTTCATATGTTTCAACACTAGGAGATGCAAGTGGAAAGAGCTGGACCCTGGGTTGTATCTACCTTATTGGTCATTGCTTGTCTTGGTCTGGGTGGTTGGTGTTGCAAGCCCCAGTCCTTAAGAAGTACCCAGCTCGCCTCTCGGTTACCTCTTATACGTGTTTCTTTGGTCTCATACAGTTTGTGATTATTGCTCTCATCTTTGAGAGAGACCCACAGAGCTGGATTTTTCACTCTGGTGGAGAGCTATTCACCATCCTCTATGCGGTCAGTGACTCTATAATTTTGTTTACTTTTTTTTTTATTATTATTATTACAAAAGGTAAAGAGAGATAGAATTTGAATCCAAATTCTTTTTTTTATTTTATAAGGGAGATTAATTATTTAGTACTACTAAGATACAAGATTAGATTCTTCTTTTAAAACTAGTTTCAATTTTTATCTCTTAAAAGTGTACATGTTTTGGTTGAATTAAAAAAATATATATTATTAAATTTATTTGATTAGATACAATTTTTCAAAACCTTTTTTTGTCATTTTTTTTTTTTTTTTAATTCAACTTGTAAAATTTTTCAAGCAAAATAAACCAAAGAAAATAAGTTAACCCATTTTCAAAATTTTTATTTAGAACTGAGGAAACGTGCCTCTTTTTTTTCTTCTTCTTCTTCTTGTTTGCTATTTCAGTAATTTAAGGAAAAAGAAACAAGTAGATGACTTTATGCTCTTGTTGCTTAGTGTTGTTTTTGGCGGGGAAGTGATCAAGAATTGCAAGTCTAACTCAGATTTTAGCCAATAGCAAGCCAACAATACTAGAAAGAAAGTGTCAATTTTAGTAATTAGACGGATTTAAACCCTAAACCAAGTTCAAAGACTTGAACTCGATTTTGATATGTTACTATTACATGCTCAATTAAACTTCATTACCAAACAATATGGCATCCTCTCTAGATGACCAACTTTATCTTTTACGTAGAGCTGTATATGAAAATGGGTGTGTACCAAAATAGAGTCAAGACCCAAGAGGAGCCCGTGTACTTTGGGGTCAACTTAATTTGTTAAAAAAGTCTGTCAAGTCTCGTTCGGAGTCAAAAGGGTATGTTTGTTCATGTGCAAAGCCAGTTTGTGTTATGTCACACCAAGTGCATTGGACACATACCTATTAACTTTATTTCTTTACATATGTTCTAATTTTGCTTTAGTTGTTGAATACCAAAAGAAAAAGGAAAAAAAAGAAAAAGTAGTTATGCAATAATTTGAGGGTGGTGAGTATGGAAAATGAAATGAAGAAAAAAGTTTGATATTGCAGGGAGTGGTGGCATCAGGCGTAGCATTCGCTGTACAAATATGGTGCATTGACAGAGGGGGCCCTGTCTTCGTTGCTGTGTATCAACCTGTTCAGACTCTCGTTGTCGCCATTATGGCCTCCCTTGCTTTGGGTGAAGAATTCTACCTAGGAGGGTGGGTCCTTCCTCCTCTTCGTATTACAAATTTACAATCACTTTCACTTGTCCATCTATCTTTTTCTTTTTCTTAAATTAGTTTCACATACCTTTCTTTTCTGCCCAGGAATCTTATCAATCGTGCATTATAATTAGAGTCCCTAGCTAGCCCTGGGATTACATATTTTAAAAGTATAGAAAAAATTTATTGGCATAATTTTTGTTCATATTTTTTTAGCGAAAAGTTTAGTAATACACATTTTTTTTTAATTATTATTAGTTTTCCTAATTATTAAAGTAATAAGTTGTGAATAGTTATTAATAAAATAACGTTAATGATAAACTCACGTGCAAATCAATAAAACTTGTCAACCCATTAAATTATGAAAATGTTGTATATCAATAAATAACATTACTTATTGCCAACTAATCACAAGTTATTTAGACATTTGTGATATAATCTATGAAGATTTTGCTCAAAGTGATATTATGCATTTGAAATGACATCTTACACTTTGTCATTTCAAATCCATAAATTTCATTAATAGAAAACATTTCTTATTTCATCCGAGTCATTTAAACTAAAGATTGAAATCTAAATCATTCACTTTAAATTCCTTTATCCAAACCAACTAAGTATTTTATTAGAATGTCTGCTCTTTTCTTTGACAAATGGAAATGGCCAAATTATGTTATGCTGTGTTTCATAGCATGGATTGGATGCAATTGTAGGACTCAAATTTTGGTAATTGGGGCCTCAAATTTAATTTGCTTTAGAAGGGAGCCTCCAATTCCATTCAATACCAAATGTAGCCTAACATTATTCTCACAGGAACTGAAAGAATTTTATAAGGACAAGGTCATGTCAAGAGGCCTAAAAAAAACATGCATTTGATGACACAGGGTGTAAATAGAAATATCATGAATATCTTATGGAATATACTGGTTAATTATGGGTTTAATGTACAGGATCATTGGGGCAGTATTGATCATAGTGGGATTGTACCTCGTCCTGTGGGGGAAAAGCCAAGAAAGGAAGTTTGCAGCACAGGAAAAAGCTTTGATTCAGTCCACTCCAGAGCACGGTAACAACAGGACAACAAGCCACATCAAGCCATCCCTTACTCAGCCACTACTCCCACCTTCATCAGAGAATGTTTGACCAGCAAATTCCTGACTTTTAACTACATCTTTGTTGGAGAGAAGGAAAAAAAAAAAGTACTACTCTATGTGTGTGTGAATTTTTTTTTTTTTTGGTCCTTTTTGTATGGTTTTCTTAGTAGGAGAGAAAGAAAAAAAAGAGAGACTTCAGGGGGATGAATATGATGATCATTGTCACCCATGTGGGGCCACAGGGCCTGAAATTCCGTATGCTTTATATGTTAATTTATGGTTTGATTTACTAAAAAAAGATATGCACATTATGAATTACCTAAATACCTAATACCTATCATTATGGCATGGAAGTGAAAGCACTCACAAAGTTCCCCAATTGTACGTGATCACTTTTTTATTTGCTGCTAAAGTTGGCAAAGCATGCTGGTTTTTATTTCCCATCATAACCATACTCATTTGGTATTATGTCGGTCGGAAAGGAATCATCCAAAATTTCTCAAACTGCAGATTTTGTTTTAATCATGGTGAAATATAATGAGATGTTTGCAAAATATCGAGCACATCATTAACTGAGGCACCACTAAGAGACCACCACAAAAGTCCAACTTCAGCTCAGTGTAGAATCTCATAATTCAATCTGGGGCGGTGCAAGAAATGACATGCAAGATGCCTAGATATGATGATATGCCTATATATATATGAGCAATAATAAGTGGATTGACAAAATTCTTTCAAAACATTTTTATATTTATTAGTGGCCTATTGTGATTGATACACCAAAAAAAATGATATTAGCTAATAATGGGTTTTACATGAATTAAATTCAGCCGTTTTGATCATTTTTTTTTACATGTACTTGTAAATACTATATCATTTAAGTAATGTCCTTTTAATTTCACCTGTTTTTGTGTGCGTTTTACAAAATTGCTTCAGTACAAAATGGTTGACGGTCGAAATTGGAAACAAGATCATCTTCATTTCACTTTAAGATAATCCATTTCATGGTTAAGATTTTACTCTTTTATTATAACCGTATTTAAAGTATCATGTCAGTTATTTTAAACAATATGACACTTATCATTTTAATAAATTGTAAAAAAAAAAAATTTGCGTAAAAAATTTGTGTAATTAGTATTGCTCCTATTGCAAGCTGACCTCACATCTTGCAAATCTTAATTCACCACGTAAGACCGTCATCAAGCAGTGCAAGTACAGTGAAAAATAAAGCCCTATAAAGTTTATGTAGATTTCCTAATAATATTTGGAATTTTCGATCGGTTCACTTCCATTACATGCAGATCAGGATGCAGACAAAACACTAGGTAAAATTAACAGATATGAAGATCACATCACCGAAGAGGATAAATCAGTGTTCTCCATAATTATCCAATGAGTACTTTCTTAAAAGAATTTTTTTTAGTAGTAAAATGTTTTTCCTATATTTTTAATGATTTGAATGGCACCGTTTTATCACATTAGTAACTTTTCTTTTTCTCCCCTTTCCCTTTCAAATTCCCATCACTTCTTTCACTTAATAATGATCGTTGGAAAAAAAATAAAAAAAATAGTCCCAATTTTCTCCTTCTAAAAAAATAATAAATAAAAACATATGTTGATAGTCATTAGGGGTGGGCTCGGGTCGGGCAGGTCGGGTCAAGTTTGGAAGGATTTTTCTATCCTACCCGACTGAGTCGGGTTTGCAAAACTCCAACCCGTTGACCATCCATTAAGGGGTGGTCGGATCGGGCGGTTTGGTTAATCGGTTTTGGTGCACGGGTCGGTCAGGTTTCGCCAACAACAAACAAATAAAAAATCATCCCAACAAGGCAACAACAAACATCACCGCAACCGAAAACTCACCATAACAAAAAATCAACAAAACACAACAACAACAAATTAGCAAATACACCAATATTGGACAGAACCGGCGAAAGTGAAGCTGATGCCGTGGCAAAACCGGTGAGATCTGGCCAAAATCCGACAAGATCTCACCAGATCCGAAACCTTTACGTGGCGGTGAGAGATTTGGAGGTGCAGATCAGACGGTGTGGTGGTGCAGATTGACGTGATTTGTGGCGATGGAGATCAACAGTTTGGCAGTGGAGATCGGAACACGCCAACGGTGGAGATTCAAGGTTTCTTTTTGTGAAACCGAAAAGAAAATGAGAGAGGGAGAGGGAGATGGAGGTCGGGAGGAGTGAGGGAGGGGGGAAAAAAAGATGAGAGAAGAGAGAGAGTCAGTGAACTATAAGAGAGATGAGAGAGTTTTTTTATTTTATTTTATAAATATTAAAGGTTTAGTTGGTCGGGCAGGTCGGGTATCCACCTGATAAAATATGTAAAATCCGATATCCGTCCGAAAACCCGAAAAATAAAAAAAATCCTAATCCATATCCGTCCAAATATGGCTCGCGGGCGGGCGGACGATCGGTTCGGGCGGGTTGGGTTTGACGGGTTTTTGTCCACCCCTAATAGTCATGGATTGTTAGGAGTCTTGTGAACGATTATCAATTTAGATTAATTTGGAGTTTTCAGGTTTGTCCCTTTATATCCAATGGAAGAAATGATGTTTCATTTACTTTCAAGATAAAGTGCTACATTCGTCTAAACATAAACATGACATTGACATTGTCAATTTGTCACACAACTTCTTCTCCATAAATTGGGTTTTTTACAGCTCTCCCTCTTGTAGTCTTGTATCAATATAATCTCTCTAAACTTTAATATTATGCAATGTCTCCCATAAACTATTGGTAATAGCCTAATAGGTACTTTACCCCTTGTCAAATTTAACAGAAAAATTAATTTTTTTCGAGAAACATATCGAATAAAAATTTGAACTCTTTGTTCAAATTAAGGGAAATCCTAATGACAAGGAGCAAAATGTTATTAACCAATAGTTAAAGGGGACTTTTGCTTAGTTTTAGTTTGTAGTTTAAGAGGACATTGCAATATGGTGAAGGACTAGGAAAATGCAAATTGCCCCTATAATTTATGTTGGTCTTTAGATTCCATCTTTGTTAGCTTTACAATCACAAATATAACCTATCATTTAAAGTTAGATGAGATACATGGATTTTAGTTAACTAAACTGTTAAAAAAAATTATAGCTAAGCAAATGACTTAATTAACCATATGAAAAAGAATAATTATTTTTTAACGAATGTCATAAGTTTCAAATCCTCTCATATCCACTAAAAAAATTTAAAATTAATGAAGTAGGATTCGTAAGTTCAATTCAAATGAATTTTGTAAGTGGGAGAAAATATTAGGTCCACCCCAATAATTTCTCCCTAACTACCTAGTAGCAACATGAAGAAACAATTAGTGAAGGAGTAGATGAACCAACATACCATCGTTTTCATAATAAAAAAAGCACAAATAATCTATTTCTTCCTTTAAACATTCAACAAAGAAAATCTAGAAATGTGAAAAGTAAGAACGAGAGTCACTCTTTTTTTTTTTGGATGATTTTCTTCTTAATTTGTTGGAAGCAGATGCAGCCTTCAATTTTAAACATTACACTTCAAATTTCTCTTATCAATCATCAATGATTTCTTCTTACTTCCTTATCCAACTGATCAAGCTGCATGGGCTCAACTGTTATAGTTCCATCTGTAGTACCCAGGGTTATTTGAATTACCCAAGCCCGTCACAATTTTAGTTGTTCACTTATTATTAAATATTAAAAAGCATCATAAAAGTCCCAAAATTTTTTTTTTATGCAAAATAAATGTTACATTATGTTTTTAGCTTGAATTACATTGAAAGAAAACAATTAAAACAAAATGTAATCCCAGTTATAGTAATTATATGTCTAATAGTTTTTTAACTAAAAAATTTCTTAGTGTTAATAGAAAAAAAAAAAAAAAATCACGGTCTTACACAACAAAATTAATACTAATAATAAATTAAAAGTCATAAAAAAATTATTAAATAAACACGATAACACAAAACAATAGCTTACCCTCACAAACCTGTCCCTACAAATAAAAACACATGACCAGTGACCACATACACGTGCGAACAAAATTTTCAAACAAATCAATAAATCACATAATGGAGGACGGCCTCATTCATACGAATACTGAAACACATCACATATATCTTATTAAAAGCACAACACTCCCATAAAAAAAAAAAAAAAAAAAAAAAAATGTATACTAATAAATTTTTTTATATGTAGACTAATATTTTTTTTTTCCTTTTATGTATAGTTGTATACTAATAATTATTTTTTTTTTTTAATGTCTACTAATTCTTTTTTTTTTTTGGCCAAATTACAAATTACATCCTCTAAGTTTGTAAAGTTCAATTCAGTCCTCTAAGTTTGATTTTGTTTTAATTCACATTTTCCAAGAAACTCCATTAGTTGCACCGTTAGACCTCTTTTCCAGATTTAAAAAAATAATAATAAATAAAATAAAATATTTTTTAGAAAGAAAAATCTACGTGTGTTAGTTGAATCTCTCTCTCTCTCTCACTTTCCCAAACAAAGAAATAAATCCCTCGGAGAGGTTGGGATCAAGGTCGACAACGATCAAAGGATGGAGATCGATCCTCCTCCTATGCTGTTCTGCGAGAACGTCGCCACCGCCGATGACTGGATGAAAGCTCTCAACAAGTTCATCCTCGCCGTCATCGTCCTCAACCCCATGGCTTGCTGCGACTTCGACATTGAGTCCATCGGAGCCAGCTACACCATCGAAGTGGGTTGGGTCTCTAAACGCGATGGTGGTTTGGATCTCTGGTGGCTAGTAGTGGCTGGGCTCACGGTGTTGCTAGGATTTTTGTTGTGGTTTTCTGGTGGGTGGTGCTGGCTGGCCTCACATTTGTTGCTGGATTTTTTTTTGGATTTTTGTTGTTGTTTGTTGCTGGATTTTTTAGAGCTCTACGGATTTTTGTTGTTGCTTATTGTATTGGCATGTATTCAGATCTATGTTGTTGGTGTCGTGGTTTTAAAGATTTGAAACATGAAAAAAATTTCATTACTACTAGGTTAGTTCTTCATGTTCTTCAATGTTTAAAAAAAAAAAAAAAAAACTGATAATCATTTTCTGGAGTTTTTAATTAAAAAAAAAAAAAAAATAACGGCAAACAATGGATGGAACTAACGGAAAACTAGAATTGAAACATAATCAAACTTACAGTACTGAATTGAAATTGTCAAAAGTTAGAGGATTGAATTGAACTTTGACTAAACTTAAAAGGTGTAATTTGTAATTTAGTCTTTATTTATTTATTTACTTATTTTTTCCTTCACTTATTGTCCCCATGGGGGGTTGCCCTAGCCCTTGGGCTTGTGAGGCTTACCTCAGGGCGGGCATGGTAGCACCCTTGCCCTTAAAACACCAAGCCACCCACAAAAACACCATAAAATTAACCATATTAATCCCCGCTAATATCCAATAGAAATAATCAACTCGGCTCTTATTTAGATCATTCCTCAGCCACCCTCTCTCTTCACCACCAGTTGCACCAACAATGATCTTCACTAAGGCAGTGTTTAACCAGCTTCCAATCCCAATCTCACTAAGAAACATTGCACTACTAATGCTTCGTGTCCCATCAGTAGCTTCATTGTAGAAAAACTCCAACTGTCCCACGTAAGTAAACACTTTGGCACTGCCCATGATAAAGATCTGAGGAAGTAACCAAAACACACTCATTGTTAAAGGCATGGAATCGTCACGACGTTTCTTTTCAACCAAAGCTGCTGAACCCATTGCAAAGATTGAAACAAAGACTCCCACGCCCATTCTTTGCAAGGATGTGATGCCACGTGGGTGACCATTATGTTTGCGGAGAATTGGGACGATGAGTTTTTCGTAGATGGGGACGAGGAAGAGGGTGCTGATGGGGCTGAAGACAGTAATGGAGCCTGCTGGGATTTTGTAGTTGGGGCCTAAGCTACGGTCCATGATCCTGGCTTGGCTGGTGAAGAAAGTTGAGATTTGGGAAAATGAGAGGGAGAGGGCTATTGTGGATGCCCAAATCGGGAGGACTCTGATGAAGGATTTGAACTCTTCGACTTGGGTAACTGTGCAGAGTCCCCAGGGGTTGTTTGTGTTGGCTTCTGAGTTTGTCACCACTGCTGCTTTGTCCAAAAACCTTCACAAAAAAATAAAATAAATAAATAACAAATACATTACTCTATTATTAGATTATGAAAGTGCGAGATTATCAAAGATCAATCACATGTATTTTTTTTTTTTTTGTTATTCGATCTTACTCGAAGTTATACTTTTTATTATTTCTTTAATTTTTCACAAAAATGTAGTGAATCCATTCATAATAAAGTGATTAAATTTTATACTCTTACTCCTAGAATTGGAAATGGATGTGAACAAAATATATAACACTAAACACATACACATGGGGAGTTTTGTGTGTTAATTCTAGCTTAAAAAAGAAAAATAAGTGTGCACGCACTGTTCTGTACACATTTTCACAATTTATTTGAGTGATAATTAAGTTATGATTAGTGTGAAAATGTGTGTCAATGTGATTGATAGATTGGTATTAAAACAATCATAATTGGGTAAAAATGTATATATAGTTATTCTTTAGATGCAATATAGTAGGTTTCATAATTAAATTTAAATACATAGCTGTATTATATTTAGTTTTCTTTAGAAAAAAAAATATTGTTTATGTTTTACTAATCAATACAACTATGTGTTTGAATTTAACTAAGAAACCTAATGTACTGTGTCTAAGGAAGTGCACTTAAGCTTCACTTGTCATAATTTGTTCTCTCGGAAAATTGATAAAAAGTGTATATATATATAAAACTATAATAAAAAGGGTTTTTTTATTTTTTTTATTTTTTATTTTAGGGGGAGGGGGGAAGAAGATCATATGTTTGAGTTGTGGAAGAAATTGGATCAAGTTAGAGATATTCATTTTTGGGCTGGTTGCTAGCCCACATTGAATTAGACTAAGATTCAACAATGCAATCAAGGCAGGCCAGCCCTTGATCAACCCAATTAGAAGGGAACTCACTTGTATTGTGCAGTATAAGGTAGTTTGCTAGCACCCAAGATATTGGACTCCTTAGTCTTGACCTCATAAAGATCATCTTCACTTCCCACCTCAACCCCTCGACAATGGTTCCTCACAGAAGCCACAATGACCTGAAGAAACCTTGTAAAAGGGCTTCCCATTGGCTTTTGGTAACGATAAAATGGAATACCCACAGCCAATACAATGAGGGAGCCCAACATAGCCGCTGTTGGAATTCCAAAACCCCAAACCCAACCTGCCTTCTCTTGTATATACACCAGCAATGTGATACCAAAAAGTGCACCCATGTTTATGGCAAAGAAGAACCAGTTGAAGAAGGCGTATTTCTTTTGGGCTTCTTTTTCATCAGCCTCATCGAATTGGTCAGCACCAAAGGATGAGACACATGGCTTTATACCACCAGTTCCGAGTGCTATGAGGGCAAGCGCACCATAGAGGAATGCTGTTTGGCCGTTCGTTGCTAAAATGCATGGTCTTGCTGTGCATATTGGTGGACGTAGGCTGTCTATGGAGGCTGAGAGTGTCAACAAAACCATTCCCTAAGAGAAGATAGTGAATAAGATTGGGCCAGTTGCAAAAGAGTGAAGTCGGCACAGCACTAATAGTAGTGCAAGGCCTTTGTTAAGGACCTCAACAACCTCGGTTCATCTGGTCCATTAAATTTCAAAACAAACATACCTTACAAATTCAATAAGTTAAACTTGAAAGACAAACAATTTCACATATACAGGATGTAGTGAGTGGGCTAATAAAATTGATGTGAATAGTGGTCATATATGAAAGTGATATTGTTCTAGTCATAACTTGTCAGGTTAACAATTATAAAGAAAATATTGTAATTTTTGTGTGTGTTTCTAACAACACACTTGGAAATTAACTGAGTTGCTTGCACAAAATGAGAAACAAAGTGATCAAGTCATATGGTCCAAAAATGCCTGTTATTGGTTGGTGGGTTAGCCAATACTAACTAGTTGGGCAATAATTAAGTGGATAAATCTAATGACACAATTTTCACAACTTTTTTTTCATAACTGTACACATGATCTATAAAGATTGAAGCAACACCACTTTTAGCTAGTCCACCAAATGACAACACTTGTGCACTGATCACCACATGTTATATCAATTGTTGTAAAAAAAATGTTATGTCCCTATACTTCTTATAACTAAGCTCATGAGAGGTTACTTAATTATCACAGTCGAGGATGGAAAATTGGGATGATGATTTACAGCTTTCTACTTTTTTTTGCTCAACAATTTACAGCTTTCTACTTGCCACAGCATAGATGCAAGAGAAGAGGATGATGGTTTTGAAGCGGCCCAAATAAGCATCGGCCATAAATGCTCCAAAGATTGTTAAAACATAAGCAGCTCCAATCCAATCAGAAACATGAGTAGCAGCAGTAGGAAGTGACTGGTGCATCTCAAACACCAAGTAAGCCACCATGTTCACCGCAATTGCGAAAAATGCTAACCTCTCAGCCACCTCATTCACTGTATCCAACAAGTCACAGTTGTCACATATATGAATTGAAGATTATAAACAGGAAAAAAAAAAAAAAGCTTAATTAGTTTTTGTAAAACCTATGATAAAGGGAGAGGCCTTCCATCCTCCAGTTGCTAGCTTATTCGCAGTCCTCCCTCGAAAATCAACACATCCATTGCTAACCAAATTCTTGGAAAGGCTTTCCTACAAATTTAAAGGCTGTGTTAATAAAGAAAACTATGGTTTAGTTGCATAAATAACGTTTATTCTAATAAATTTACCACTTCAAATTTGTCCATGGATGGCTGAATAAAGGACTTGTCATATGTGTTCCCGGCTGGTTCACTACTCCCCATGGGTCAAGGATCAATGTGAGTTTTTGTGGTAGAGCTTGTACCTTCTACAAGAAGTCCAAGAAGCCCATGAGTAGTTCTTTACTTAAATATCTTGATGTGGGATTAAATTAAATTACATCACCTACAGCAATGAAAAGAAATATGTTTGCAAGTTTCCAATTAGCTAATTGGACCTATTCTGAGTGTGATTGGGGCTCAAACAAATGTTGCAAAATAAGAAAAGGTGTTGATGGTTACAATCATCAGTGTGACAGTGTGTGATTATTTAAAACTTGAAAACTATAAGCTGCGGAACTCTTCAAACTGCCGCCCCACCATTTTGATAAAAGTGGGCCGGACAAGTTTCTTCTGGCTGGATCTATTAGAAATAAAAATGTTTGTCTTATGCATAGTACCGGACAAACACTTCCAAGCATAACTTTGAAGAAGAAGAGTGAACGAGCACGAACATTTCTAAAACACAGACGTGAATATATATTTTGACATAATATAATACAGGCGATGATCGAAAGTACGAAGATTGAGATATGAAATTTGTTGATCTATGACACAAGGTTTGCATGGAACTTACATTCAGAAACGATCTTCATCAGCCCATTGTCTGCGGTGTGATTGTAAATGATGTGCTCTGAAATAATAATCACAAGTATAATCTTTTAGAATATTAGACCTTGGTTTTTAACAAAACATGATCTATGTATCATAATTAATTACGTCGTCAGAAGCCTTATCCCCAATTATGGTATTCAATTACGATTTTCTTCCTCAATTATGGTATTTAATTACTATTCTAACATAATCGTCAATATATTTTGGCATAAATGGTACCACTTTCCTTTGAAGGAGTTATGTAAAGGGTGAGGTACTCATGTTCAAAATCTATACTGAGTGTTCAAAGCCCTAAGTGTTCTACTCTCCCCCATCCACCTGTTATCCCCTCCGCCTCCCCTTCCCACCCTCTTATATCTCACATATCTTCAATTATAACCTAAAAATTATAGAAGATGGAGTTAGAAATTTCTTTTGGATGATTCTAGAATCTAAATGGAGATTGGGGGAAGTGTCCTTTGGGTTCCCAGCTCTTTGCAATTTTTGTTTTGTTTTTGTTTTTCCTCTTAACGTTAAAGTGTTAGTGTTAGTTTGTTAAGTAGGTTTTTATTTTGTTTAAATTACTATTTTAGGGATTTTGTTAGTGAATTGATGAGAGAACATTATTTGATTTATTTATTTTAAATAAAAGGTTGGGATATAAAGAACTCTATGTAATAAGAACTCTAGAGGATCTTAATCTTATTTTAAGATTGATATCAACCCTTACAAAACTTTTTATTTATTTATTTATTTTTATGATGTGGAAAGAACTGAATAAGTGTGAGAACTCGAATGCATATCATTTACCACAACAATATAAATTAAGGAAAATGTATTTGATCTAACTGCATGGCAATCTGGATTAATTAAATTAACAAGAAAAGGTCAAGGGGACGGTGGAGCCAGGTGGTTGGGATACAGATGGAAAATTATTAGTAACTTAAAATGCAGTTGGTTCACTGATTTATGGTTTAGACTAAACTCGTCAGTGATTAATGCAGCTGGCTCACTAGGCATTTGGCCTAGTGGTGCAGCCCCCTCTCTTGATTCCCACTCGTAAAGGACGTGGGTTTGATCTTCCACTTATACAAAATTAATATATAGTGTGTGTGTATTTCGATCAACAAAAAAAAAAAAGTGATTAATGTAGAGGAATAATTAAATTTAATAAATTAACAATTAATCAACCATATATGTAATTATATAGAGTCATACTTAAAAAAACATTTGCAAATCTTTTACCTATGAACCTCTGCAATTGCCTTCCAAACGTAGTAGTTCCAGAATCTCTGGAATACCCTCTTCTTAGTGACCTATGCAACCTGTGAGGGGTGTTTTTGTAACAGTGCCACGTGGCGTGCCGAGGGCGATCACTACGTGGGCTTAGATTCTAAGAGAGGGGTAGCCGAACCCAAAATTCAACCGAGGGCTCTAAATTCAGCCCAAGGGCTAATGGGATACTTCCAAAAAGTATTTTAAAGAGCCAAGATAATAAAGCCCAAATAAATAAGAAGAAATGGCTAAGAAAGCTTGTGGAGATATTGTAACCGACAAGAAATTCAAAGAACAGTCATTGGGTCGAGCCACTTGCTGTTCCTTGACTGAATCCAAGTTTAAAATATAATGACTTTGACACAAAAATTACCGGCTCATATGCCTTCCATGCTTATAAAGTCCAAATAAAATTAGAACAAGGATAAGAGGACTTATCAAGGCAATGTTGTCAATAAGGAATCCAAGGATCAGTTGTTGGGCCGAGCCTCTCACTGTTCCTTGGCTGGATCGAGCTTCAAACAGAATATCCTCAGTCAAAAATAGTTAAAACACATGCTTTACGTGTTCCTGTTGACATCTGCTGCAAGACTTCTGATATACAATACACTCGTTGAGACTGAAAAAGAGGGTTGACTTGTTGGGAGAGAGTCAGCCCCAATGAGACATGCATAAGGGTAAGAGAGAGATGTGTTTGGGCTTTTTATGGAGCTAAAATCAATGATAAAGAACCATTGTGGCCCTTATGAGGATATTTCAAGATTTCTGCCCAGACATTTGCCAGGAGAGCTTTTTTTGGGGAGAAAGAAGTTAAGTTGTGAATTCCAATCTTTTCAGATGGAATTGTATTTCTGAGTTTTGATTGGTGTTTCTAAGTTGAAAAAGATCTCAGGAAACCCATTTCAGGGGTCTTTTCTCCTCGGATCTTTGTTGTGGTAATTTCTTGAGTTTTTGGAAATGTTCTTCCTGTTCTGGTTTTTTGGTGAATCTGTTTGGAGTTGGTGGATCTGATGCATTAAGAATGCAATCAGTCCTATTTATAAAAGTAATTAAGGTTGCTTAAGCCGAGTGTTTGATTAGCAAAAAATAATCATTATCCTTCCCTAATGTCAGGGTAAGGCTTCCTTTCCCTCTTAAATGGTTTTGTCAGAGGTACTCATTGCTTGGTTAGTGGGTTTCTTATGTAAGGTTGGGTTTATGCATGTTTCTTGTGACTTGGTTTCCATAAACTCGTCACTGTGTCTCCCAGCAGACCTAATGACAACAGTCCATGGTTACCTAAGTCTTGGAACTGACTCCCCTCCACCAAACCACACTCCTCAAGTCAAATCAACATAAGGAAAGTAGCTTCCTCACGGGTCTGGGCCGTAGGAGCTACTCCCTGAGTCCTTTTGGGACCGGAATGGACATGACCATTAGCTTTCCACCATGCTTTCTCATTTCCAACATGTCTTGATTGCTGCCAGCAGTCTTTGAGCTGTTGTGCACAAGTCTGTTGCGTGAACAGTACCAGAATTCATGGTTTTCGGTGGAGTGTAGAGCTGGAATGAGTTGATGGTGTTTGAATAATTTGAAAATGGCATTTTAATTGCTCTTGTCACGTTGGAGAAGATGGGAGCTGTTACTCTTCTTCTCTTTTAGTATAATAGGACATGGCGTGGGCTCCACCAGCAGATATGCTGCCCATCCTTTGTCAGTTTTGCTTCAGACTTCGTGGGACCCACGGTTTGGCTGTATTCAACCATTTGAATTTTGGGGCTGACTACCACTTGGGCTCCAGCTGTTTCCCTCCATTCATTGAATAGTGTTTGGGCCAAATAATTGTATTATAAGCACAGTTTGGGTCATGGGCTTCATATGAGTTCTCTTTGGGCTTGTGAATAGTGCTGAGAGCCTCTTATAATGGGCCTAGGTGACTTATTGGGTGCTGCATTAAGCCTTTTAATGGGTTGGGCTATATATGTATTTCGGGTTGTGGGCTTTTTCAGAATAGTGTCAAAGCACTTTAAAATAGGCCCACGTAAATTGACATTGTTTGGCATATTTAAATGGGTTGGGCTTATTGGGCTAATTTATTAAGCCCAAATATTTCATTGGGGGCCCAATCAATTATTTAGTAAAAAAAGGGGCATGTAAACAACCAAAACCTTTGACACTCCAAGACACTTCTTGAAGATTTAGTTTCAAACCTCACACTATGCTTATAAAACGGGATTGGAATATACGTGGGGTTATATAAAGGAGTTCAATTATGTTGCCTCAAGCAATGGAATAAAATACCCATACAAGATCAAGAACATAAAAAAAAAAATGGAGAGGAGGGAGATATTTCACTCAAGCTCAAACTCTCTCAGTCTCTCTCGGTTGTGCAAAAATGGCAGCCAGCTCCAAGAGCTCACTTCATTTTTGTCTCATGAAAAGATGGCAGGTGCACATCTACTAACTCCTCTTTATTATTTTTTAACTGCCAACCTATTGAGCTAATCACAGCCGTTCCTTGGATTCGATCACAATGCCCACAACAATGAAAGCAAACTACCATCTTATATGCATTTATGGTAGGAAACCCGTAAAGAAAAATAAGCTTCAAATCAGCTTCCTCTGGCGGCAAGCTATGATTTCTGTGAATTCTGTACATCTAAGTATCTAACGGTTAGTGGTTACACATAATACCGGTCTTGTTTTTTCCATGACTCCATGAGCTGGCAGCATAAGAGTCAGACTTGAAAAGTTGAATTTTGAATTTCTTCACATGTTTGACTTCTTGATGCAAAGAAATATGGGCTCTAAGCCCGGTTTCTTGAAGTGGGAGAAATTTGGGCTTTTGAGTCCATCCCGTGAAATAACAAACTTTGGACTTTTGAGCCTAATTCGTATTGTGAAGAAGACTTGGGCTTTTTGGCTCTCCTCGTGAAGTAACAAGTGTGAAAAGACTATAGCCCCAAATTGACAGATGTGAAGGTTATTGAGCAAAAGCCCAGGTCGTGTAGCCGAAAGAATTTCGGGGTTTAAATTGACCAGTGTATAATATTTTATAGGTAAAATTTATGTATAATTCTTTAGGTTAAGTACATTAACTTTCTTAATTGAATTCAAATATATGGTTGCATTAATCAATCAAACAAAAATAATGATATCTTTTCCAAAAATATTTAAATTCAATATATTTGAATTCAACTAGGAATTTAATGTACTTGACCTAAGGAACTGTACCTAAATTTTACCCATATTTTATTTTGGACAGAGTTGTAGCCAACTTGCTACAACCAACTACGTGTCAATTAATAAGATCATCCACATGTACTTTAGTTACATGACCTATTTAATGAGTCATGTGACTTCTTTAAATAATACATATAGATGGTCTTATAATCTGCTACATAGTGGGTTGTAACAAACTGGCTACAAACTGGTTTGTGGTCAAACCTTGTCCTTTTATTTTTGCTGCACTTTTATTGTGTCATGTTGCCGGAGTAAAGACAATCCTCCAACCACTATATAAAAAGTCACAACTACCAATGATTAACAATTAATGCACATCTTAATAACAACGATAGATAAATATATATATATATATATATATATATAGCTATGCAAATGACTTAATTAACTAGATGAAAAATAATAATTATTTTTTAAAGAACGTCATAAATTTCAAATCCTCTCATATCCACTAAAAAAAAAATTAAAATTATTGAAGTACGATTCATAAGTTCAATTCAAATGAATTATTTGGGTGGGAGAAAATATTAGGTCCACCCCAATAATTTCAACCTAACTAGCTAGTAGTTACATGAAAAAACAATTAGTAAAGGAGTAGATGAACCAACATACCTTCGTTTTCATAATAAAAAAAGCACAAATAATCTATTTCTTCCTTTAAACATACAACAAAGAAAATTTTAAACATTACACTTCAAATTTCTCTTATCAATCATCAATGATTTCTTCTTACTTCCCTATCCAACTGATCAAGCTGCATGGGCTCAACTCTTATAGTTCCATCTGTAGTACCCTTGCCCTTAAAACGCCGAGCCACCCACAAAAACACCATAAAATTTACCACATTAATCCCCGCTAATATCCAATAGAAATAATCAACCCGGCTCTTATTTAGATCATTTCTCAACCACCCTCTCTCTTCACCACCAGTTGCACTAGCAATGATCTTCACCAAGGCAGTGCTTAACCAGCTTCCAATCCCAATCTCACTAAGAAACATTGCACTACTAATGCTTCGTGTCCCATCAGTAGCTTCATCGTAGAAAAACTTCAACTGTCCCACGTAAGTAAACACTTCGGCACTGCCCATGAGAAAGAACTGAGGAAATAACCAAAACACACTCATTGTTAAAGGCATGGAATCGTCACGACGTTTCTTTTCAACCAAAGCTGCTGAACCCATTGCAAAGATTGAAACAAAGAGTCCCACGCCCATTCTTTGCAAGGATGTGATGCCACGTGGGTGACCGTTATGTTTGCGGAGAATTGGGACGATGAGTTTTTCGTAGATGGGGACGAGGATGAGGGCGTTGATGGAGCTAAAGACGGGAATGGAGCCCGCTGGGATTTTGAAGTTGGGGCCTAAGCTACGGTCCATGATCCTGGCTTGGCTGATGAAGAAAGTTGAGAGTTGGGAAAATGAGAGGGAGAGGGCTATTGTGGATGCCCAAATCGGGAGGACTCTGATGAAGGATTTGAACTCTTCGACTTGGGTTACTGTGCAGAGCCTCCAGCGGTTGTTTGTGTTGGCTTCTGAGTTTGTCACCACTGCTGCTTTGTCCAAAAACCTTCACAAAAAAATAAAATAATAAATAACAAATACATTACTCTATTATTAGATTGTGAAACTGCGAGATTATCAAAGATCAATCACATGTATTTTTTTTTTTGTTATTTGATCTTACTCGAAGTTATACTTTTTATTATTTCCTTAATTTTTCACAAAAATGTAGTGAATCCATTCATAATAAAGTGATTAAATTTTATACTCTTACTCCTTGAATTGGAAATGAATGTGAACAAAATATATAACACTAAACACATACACATGGAGAGTTTTGTATGTTAATTCTAGCTTAAAAAGGAAAAATAAGTGTGCACACACTCTTCCGTACACATTTTCACAATTTATTTAAGTGATAATTAAGTTGTGATTAGTGTGAAATGTGTGTCAATGTGATTGATAGATTGGTATTAAAACAATCATAATTGGGTAAAAATGTATATATAGTTATTCTTTAGACGCAATATAGTAGGTTTCATAATTAAATTTAAACACATAGCTGTATTATATTTAGTTTTCTTTAGAAAAAAAAATATTGTTTATGTTTTACTAATTAATACAATTATATGTTTGAATTTAACTAAGAAATCTAATATACTCTGTCTAAGGAAGTGCACTTAAGTTTCATTTGTCGTAATTTGTTCTCTCGGAAAATTGATAAAAAGTGTATATATATATATAAAACTATAATAAAAAGGGTTTTTTTATTTTTTTTATTTTGTTATTTTTTATTTTAGGGGGAGGGAGGAAGATCATATGTTTGAGTTGTGGAAGACATTGGATCAAATTAGAGATATTCATTTTTGGGCTGGTTGCTAGCCCACATTGAATTAGACTACGGTTCAACAATGCAATCAAGGCAGGCTAGCCCTTGATCAACCCAATTAGAAGGGAACTCACCTGTATTGTGCAGTATAAGGTAGTTTGCTAGCACCCAAGATATTGGACTCCTTAGTCTTGACCTCATAAAGATCATCTTCACTTCCCACCTCAACCCCTCGACAATGGTTCCTCACAGAAGCCACAATGACCTGAAGAAACCTTGTAAAAGGGCTTCCCATTGGCTTCTGGTAACGATAAAATGGAATGCCCACAGCCAATACAATGAGGGAGCCCAACATAGCCGCTGTTGGAATTCCAAAACCCCAAACCCAACCTGCCTTCTCTTGTATATACACCAGCAATGTGATACCAAAAAGTGCACCCATGTTTATGGCAAAGAAGAACCAATTGAAGAAGGCGCATTTCTTTTGGGCTTCTTTTTCATCAGCCTCATCGAATTGGTCAGCACCAAAGGATGAGACACATGGCTTTATACCACCAGTTCCGAGTGCTATGAGGGCAAGTGCACCATAGAGGAATGTTGTTTGGCCGTTCGTTGCTAAAATGCATGGTCTTGCTGTGCATATAGGTGGACGTAGGCTGTCTATGGAGGCTGAGAGTGTCAACAAAACCATTCCCTGAGAGAAGATAGCGAATAAGATTGGGCCAGTCGCAAAAGAGTGAAGTTGGCACAGCACTAATAGTAGTGCAAGGCCTTTGTTAAGGACCTCAACAACCTCGGTTCATCTGGTCCATTAAATTTCAAAACAATCATACCTTACAAATTCAATAAGTTGAAACTTGAAAGACAAACAATTTCACATATATAGGATGTAGTGAGTGGGCTAATAAAATTGATATGAATAGTGGTCATATGTGAAAGTGATATTGTTCTAATCATAACTTGTCAAGTTAGGTTAGGTTACAATTATAAAGAAAATATTGTAATTTTTGTGTGTGTTTCTAACAACACACTTGGAAATTAACTGAGTTGCTTGCACAAATTGAGAAACAAAGTGATCAAGTCATATGGTCCAAAAAATGCCTGTTATTGGCTGGTGGGTTAGCCAATACTAACTAGTTGGGCAATAATTAAGTGGATAAATTTAATGACACAATTTTCACAACTTTTTTTCATAACTGTACACATGATCTGTAAAGATTGAAGCAACACCACTTTTAGCTAGTACACCAAATGACAACACTTGTGCACTGATCACGACATGTTATATCAACTGTTGTAAAAAAAATATTATGTCCCTATACTTCTTATAACTAAGCTCATGATAGGTTACTTAATTATCACAATCGAGGATGGAAAATTGGGATGATGATTTACAGCTTTCTACTTACCACAGCATAGATGCAAGAGAAAAGGATGATGGTTTTGAAGCGGCCCAAATAAGCATCGGCCATAAATGCTCCAAAGATTGTTAAAACATAAGCAGCTCCAATCCAATCAGAAACATGAGTAGCAGCAGTAGGAAGTGACTGGTGCATCTCAAACACCAAGTAAGCCACCATGTTCACCGCGATTGCGAAAAATGCTAACCTCTCAGCCACCTCATTCACTGTATCCAACAGGTCACACTTGTCACATATATGAATTGAAGATTATAAACAGGAAAAAAAAAAAAAAAAAAGCTTGGTTAGTTTTTGTAAAACCTATGATAAAGGGAGAGGCCTTCCATCCTCCAGTTGCTAGCTTATTCGCAGTCCTCCCTCGAAAATCAACACATCCATTGCTAACCAAATTCTTGGAAAGGCTTTCCTACAAATTTAAAGGCTGTGTTAGTAGAGAAAACTATGGTTTAGTTGCATAAATAACGTTTATTCTAATAAATTTACCACTTCAAATTTGTCCATGGATGGCTGAATAAAGGACTTGTCATATGTGTTCCCGGCTGGTTCACTACTCCCCATGGATCAAGGATCAATGTGAGTTTTTGTGGTAGAGCTTGTACCTTCTACAAGAAGTCCAAGAAGCCCATGAGTAGTTCTTTACTTAAATATCTTGATGTGGGATTAAATTAAATTACATCACCTACAGCAATGAAAAGAAATATGTTTGCAAGTTTCCAATTAGCTAATTGGACCTATTCTGAGTGTGATTGGGGCTCAAACAAATGTTGCAAAATAAGACAAGGTGTTGATGGTTACAATCATCAGTGTGACAGTGTGTGATTATTTACTACTCAGAAAGCCGATCGACGTCTGCTCAACAAAGTGGGATCTACTCAGTCCAACCAAATTCCACCCAATATTTGGCCAGATTATTTAACCCACCAAATTCTATCAAAAACCAACTAACAACCACAATCTTCACGTAAAAGTCCAATGAAGACGCATAGATCAATAATATCTTGGGGGATCAAAATCCTCTAGAGTATTTATTCCATAAATATTGATATTTCATTTAAAATAAATGATGCAAATAATGTCAATTCATCAATCAACTAACAAAATTCCTAAAATAATGATTCAAACAAAGTAAAAAACATATTAATCGACTAACACTAACACTAACGTTAAGAGGAAAAACAAAAACAAAACAAAAATTACTATTTATTTTAACGTTAAAGTGTTAGTGTTAGTTTGTTAAGTAGGTTTTTATTTTGTTTAAATTACTATTTTAGGGATTTTGTTAGTGGATTGATGAGAGGACATTATTTGAATTATTTATTTTAAATAAAAGGTTAGGATATAAAGAACTTTATGTAATAAGAACTAGAGGATCTTAATCCTATTTTAAGATTGATATCAACTCTTACAAAACTTTTTTTTTTTTTTGATGATGTGGAAAGAATTGAATAAGTGTGAGAACTCGAATGCATATCATTTACCACAACAATATAAACTAGCCTCTTCACACGCGCTACGCACTTGTTCAGAGGCTCTTTCTTTTTTTTGAGTAAATTGTATAATCCTCTTTTTTTAATATAAATATAGATATGAATGATAAATTAAAAATAATAAATAAAACAAAAGGAATAAAAAATCATATTTTGTAAATGATTTTACTTCCTTAAATTTTACTGGAACATTTGATTTGTTTTTATAATAAAGAATGTAATGTACAGACATCCTGTAAATTAACTGATTTCATTCGAATTACACATCAAATTGATATCAATCTCTTTTGCTATCACTTGAAGTGGTTGATTTGTGTGTCAGGTCTTTGCTATTACTTGAAGTGGTTGATTTGTATCAGGTCTTTACTGTCACTTGAAGTAGTTGATCTGTATCGCATCTTTCAATTGATAGTTGATCATTATATACTACCGTAGAAGTAGAAGATAATAAAACTGGAGATTAAAAAAATAATTAAAAATTATTAGTTATTTAAAAAAAGAAGAAGGTTATAATAAACCGTTATTGGTTGGGGTACAAATATAAAATTCACCAATAATATGCCGAAAACAATACATCCTAAAAATATAAAATTCACCAATAAAAGGTTTTATATGCCTATTAAAAAAAAAAACTTTGTAAATTCTTTACACACTTGAGGGCCTCTCTAAGAACACCCATATACATGTTTCCAATAAGCACTCACTTCTCCACAATTAGCCAGAAATTGCCAAGATATTCCCGGTCAACTAATTCTTAATGGAAAATGAAAAGAAAAAAATGGTAAATTTTTAAGGATACAGATCATAGTCTCTCTCTCTCTCTCCATTCTCTTTAATCAATTGGTCAAAACCTAGATGTTTTTTTCTTTTACTTTTCCATGACTCTCAGCAACCCAAAAAAGGCATAGAACCGAAATTTTAAAAAAGAAAAAGAAATCATAAATGAGTAAAACTTAAATATGGTACATTGATGAAAAAAAACACTCAGGTACGTTGATTTTAAATCCAAAAAATAAGAGAGAAGGAAATAGGATGATATATGGTGAGATGGGCTTAACTGATATTGTTCGTGTTGTTGCTTTGCAACATCAACCGATAAAGTTCTTGTTGTGCATGTCCTTGCTGCCCAAGAAGATGCTGGTGCGGGATGACATTGAAGCATTCTGAACATCTACAAAAGTGTTTGTGTGGCATGAAAACATTAAATTATAACAGTTCATTGAAAAAAAAGAAATAATTGAGAAGCAGAAAATTGTAAAATTTAAATAAAATAACGTAAAATCACCATGTATAGAAAAGGAGATGGAGATGAAATTAAGGGAAAAAAATGAAAAAGAAACCTGAAAACATGGAATGAATGAAGTAAAGAAAGTCTGATAAGAGAGAATTCGTAAATAATAATAGAAAAAAAAAAATGGATAAGGATAAGAAGTTAAGAGCAGTTAAAAGTTCTAAAACTTAAAAACTTAAAAATTAAACGTGAGATAAATTTGAACGTGGGTTAGTAGGAAGGTCTTTTTTTAAAAAAAAATTAATTAATTTATTTTGAGGGAATAAGAGATGGATTAAGATTATTTTGGATAATGATAAAAGTTGAGTAAATGAGGAGTTGTGAAGTTAGTGGGAAGTTGGAAATTAGAAAGTAGAGTAGATAAGGGAGATGTAAGAGAGAAAAAAAAGGGAGACTTAAAAAAAAAAAAAAAAACAATTGTAAAACATGAACGTGGAATTGTAATCATCTAAACTTTTGAATTTGAGTAGATCAGTAGATTACTCTTTTAACCTTTATTTTTTATTTTAAAAGCAAATCAATTGATTTTAAATATGGGGTATTTTAGTCCGTGCATTAAAGTGGACATTTTTCTATATTTGGATGCGACTATTATACCCTTTTTGCTAACACACATTATTATTTGAAGTCATTGATTAAATTAGGAATATAAAAAGATGTGAGGGGTATTTTTGACAGTACATTAAAGTGGACATGAGGGCATAAATCCTCTTAATAGTATTAGATTAAGGAAAATGTATTTCATCTAACTGCATGGCAAACTGGATTAATTAAATTAACAAGAAAAGGTCAAAGGGATGGTGGAGTTAGGTGGTTGGGGTACAAATGGAAAATTATTAGTAACTTAAAATGCGGTTGGTTCACTGATTTATGGTTTAAACTAGACTCCTCAGTGATTAATGCAGTTGGCCCACTAGGCATTTGGCCTAGTGGTGCAGCCCCCTCTCTTGATCCCTACTCCTAAAGGGCGTGGGTTTGATCTTCCACTTATACAAAATTAATATATAGTATGTGTGTATTTTGATCAACAAAAAATAAAGTGATTAATGTAGAGGAATAATTAAATTTAATAAATTAACAATTAATCAACCATATATATAATTATATAGAGTCATACTTACAAAACATTTGCAAATCTTTTACCTATGAACCTCTGCAATTGCCTTCCAAACGTAGTAGCTCCAGAATCTCTGGAATACCCTCTTCTTAGTGACCTACGCAACCAAAACCTTGACACTCCAAGACACTTCTTGAAGATTTAGTTTCAAATCTCACACTATGCTCATAAAATGGGATTGGAATATACGTGGGGTTATATAAAGGAGTTCAATTATGTTGCCTCAAGCAATGGAATAAAATACCCATACAAGATCAAGAACATAAAAAAAAAAATGGAGAGGAGGGAGATATTTCACTCAAGCTCAAACTCTCTCAGTCTCTCTCGGTTGTGCAAAAATGGCAGCCAGCTCCAAGAGCTCACTTCATTTTTGTCTCATGAAAAGATGGCAGGTGCACATCTACTAACTCCTCTTTATTATTTTTTAACTGCCAACCTATTGAGCTAATCACAGCCGTTCCTTGGATTTGATCACAATGCCCACAACAATGAAAGCAAACTACCATCTTATATGCATTTATGGTAGGAAACCCGTAAAGAAAAATAAGCTTCAAATCAGCTTCCTCTGGCGGCAAGCTATGATTTCTGTGAATTCTGTACATCTAAGTATCTAACGGTTAGTGGTTACACATAATACCGGTCTTGTTTTTTCCATGACTCCATGAGCTGGCAGCATAAGAGTCAGACTTGAAAAGTTGAATTTTGAATTTCTTCACATGTTTGACTTCTTGATGCAAAGAAATATGGGCTCTAAGCCCGGTTTCTTGAAGTGGGAGAAATTTGGGCTTTTGAGTCCATCCCGTGAAATAACAAACTTTGGACTTTTGAGCCTAATTCGTATTGTGAAGAAGACTTGGGCTTTTTGGCTCTCCTCGTGAAGTAACAAGTGTGAAAAGACTATAGCCCCAAATTGACAGATGTGAAGGTTATTGAGCAAAAGCCCAGGTCGTGTAGCCGAAAGAATTTCGGGGTTTAAATTGACCAGTGTATAATATTTTATAGGTAAAATTTATGTATAATTCTTTAGGTTAAGTACATTAACTTTCTTAATTGAATTCAAATATATGGTTGCATTAATCAATCAAACAAAAATAATGATATCTTTTCCAAAAATATTTAAATTCAATATATTTGAATTCAACTAGGAATTTAATGTACTTGACCTAAGGAACTGTACCTAAATTTTACCCATATTTTATTTTGGACAGAGTTGTAGCCAACTTGCTACAACCAACTACGTGTCAATTAATAAGATCATCCACATGTACTTTAGTTACATGACCTATTTAATGAGTTATGTGACTTCTTTAAATAATACATGTGGATGGTCTTATAAGCTGCTACATAGTGGGCTGTAACAAACTGGCTATAAACTGGTTTGTGGTCAAACCTTGTCCTTTTATTTTTGCCGCACTTTTATTGTGTCATGTTGCCGGAGT
>OU015764.1:34157373-34174545 GCA_907173295.1 Fagus sylvatica | reverse complement strand
CTAAGACTATAAGTGCAAGTCAAGAGCAACAGAAAAAGGAACTAGGATAAACACGCTGAGCAGTGCTGGAATTTTTTAAAGCCAGACAAATGCAGCCTACACACAATGCAAGCACCAATTTTTATTTAGTAAGTGAATTTTAAATTTTTAAACACATAATAACTAGACAGCCAACAATAAGGGACATAAAAGTTCACATATTTCTGCTCCTAAAACAAAGAACCAAATCTAATATCATTTAAAATTTTCTAGTATACATTTATACTATATAATTATAGCAATGAGAAAAAAAAATTAAAAAAATCAAGCATAGAGAAATAAAACCTGATTTATAGAAAGTAGTATTGTAGCTTCACTTAACAATAAAATATTAAATGTATTCGCTATGGCAAACCCCACTACAATTTTAGTATCTACACTAACTTTTAGTGCACCAATAGATATGGATATTCTGGACCGACATAGTCTTATTGCTTGGTTGAAATTTTATCTGGGCCATCATACCATAATGTGAAATAGGCCCCTCTAGATGTTGAAGTCACTCGAAGGAGAGGATCCAATCAAAGCAAATAAAAAATGGCAAAGTTAATATATATATATATATATATATATATATATATATATATATATATATATATGCGGCGGCTTAGTTATTTAAAAGAAGAAAAAGACTTGGGTCATTCCATAAAGTCTAATATGATTTTTTTTTTTTATCAGTAAAAAGTCTAATATGATTAGGAAAGAGATTAAATTTCTTTAATATTTTAGACCATTCTAACAAAATATCATTGGCAATAGAAATCCTATGTACGCAGAGAAAGTTGGCAATTAACAATTTATTGCACATTATTCCTCCTTATTGGTAAAAGGCAAACATAGTTTACTTTATCATGGACCTCCTAAGAAGTTCTACTATTCTTTTACCGCTGCAAGATCTCCCACTGCAACATATTGTTCATGTTACACAATTTTGATTAAATTATAGTGATTTGTGATCATGCTTAAAGACACAGGCATCACACTTTAACAAACTTGCGATGATTGATTATGCTCTTGAATTTTGCTCAGTTTGTGATTTTACTGATATTAACTTGTAAAAAATCCATTTTTAATGAAACCGAATGGAGCAAATTTCAATTGAAAAGAAGTTGTTAAGTTTTAGTTTGAGTTACTTTAAGATAATTGGTTACTTTCTTGAAATTTTGCTAAGTTTGTGATTTGACTGATAGTAACTTGTCTGTGTGGATATAAAAAAGAAGAAGACATTATTAATAAAACCGAATGAACCAAATTTCAATTGAAAAGAAGTTGTTAAGATAATTGTTTTTCTTGTCCCGTAAGGAAAACAAGAGATGTGCAAATCATGTGTTTAAACTCTAACTGTCCAATTATAAGTACCCCACGTGCCCCTTTATTGTATTATGTTTGGAAATATAGATGGATGCGATATCATTAGGCACCACTTGGTCATTTTGGAACGATAGGATTTGAACCTATAAAGTCTGCTTCATGATTTTCTTACTTGGTAAGATTTGTACCTAGGACCTATCTGGGGCCAAAACCAACCTTTTTATTGCTAGTGATTTTTCCATTGTTTTTGGAGATGAGATTGTTTTCCTTATGTCCATTACCAAACCTGAAATGACTATGAATATTCTCTTTTCTCATTTATATGCGTATGATACTACTCCTATCCCATCTCTTTTTCACTGATTAGCTAATCTGGTTTTATACTGCCGCAAGTCACAAGTTTCACAAAAGATTGGAGTGCACATTTTGGAGTCACTTTCTGTTGAGGTTTTCTTCTTGTTTTTCAGGAAACAGATTATACTGATTGTACTTTTTCCTTGTTAAGTTCTATTAGGATCATAAGAGGTACTTGGCCGAGCGTGAGTTTGAAGCACTAAAAGAACGTGTAGCTGGGAAAAGAGAGGGATTCAGAAGAGTTTCCTGCATAAATGCTACTCTTCCATGTTTTTGGTGTATTTGTGTGTCCCTTGTAGGGCTTCTATTGGGCTGAAGAAATGCTTAGCAGCTTAGTGAATTGGGTTGAGCTAGGTTGTGATGTGTCTTGTCTGTGTACCATGGTGGATAATTTGTGATTTGGTTATTCCAGAGACAAACAAATAAATTCAAATGCTTGTATTTCTTTGATTCAGAATTATCCGAAATAGTATGGGATTTGTGCATGAAATGGGTTGGTTAATGTGAGAATCTTTTAATAGTTTAGATGTTAGTAACGATGCTGTACTTATTTAACTTCCAACTTCCATGCTTCAGTAATATGGAGGGGGCATGCCTTAAGTTGGGTTTTATGCAGTCCTAAACATTATATTATGAGGAGCTATGTGTACATGGAAATGTAGCGTTTCATGTGTTGTATTGTGACATTGTTATTATTCACTGTTTCATTTATTCTTTTGTAGTTTTCGGACAATGGAGAAGAACGAGTAGTAGTTGGGACCCTTGATCTTAACCAGTGCCTTAGGCTTCCAGATGAGATAACAGGAATGAAACCAGAGGTATTTGATCATACTGTGACAGCCTAAAAGACTTTATGGACTTAACCCCATCACTATAGACTCCCTAATCATGTGCAAACACCAAATGTGTGAACCCCATCCATAACTATTCCGTGAATGCTAATTGCTAAGTCCAAAAGAGGGTTCTTTTCAATCTCATGGGTCAGCAAAGAGACCGAATTTCTATTAGTTCATAACATAAACCGACAAAATGGGCAACGAGGGACAACAACTTTAAGAAAAGAAAAAGCATCTAAGTTTCCAACCTAAAAAGCTTAGACACGCAAAAAAGCCATGGATTCATATTACAATGTTTAAACTAAAATCAAAATCAGATACAGAAACATTGACTGATTTAAATGGACCTAAATCATGCTGTGCGAAAAAAAAAGCACTCATCTAAAAGAGTACGCATGCATTTGAGTACAACCACAACAATTACACATTTAGCCCATAGTAGGATAAAAGGGAGCAACAAAATGTTCAGAACAACTACTTTAACCCCCCAAAATTTGAGATCTACAATACTTAGCCTAAAAGGCATATGCAATGATAGTAAATCAAGTGAAAAGAACTAACTTATGCTGAAGCAGAGAGCGGCGTGAAGATCTGAGCGAAGGCTGGAGCAGAGAAGCGGAGAGAGAGAGACCAGCCGGAGTAGAGAACAGCTCGAGTCGTTGATGAGAGCCGGAGCAGAGAACAGCAGAGAGTGTCGCCGGAGCAGAGAACAGCAGAGAGCGTCGCCGGAGAGAGAGAGTCGTCGATGAGAGCCGGCGCAGAGAACTGAGAGAGAGAGTGTCGCCGGAGAGAGAGAGTGGATGAGAGAGAGACGGGAAAGTAAGTTTGGGAAAAAAAAATTTACAATAAGAAGGCTGTAAAAATTTGGGCAAACGTAAATCGTCTCTTCCAGAGACGATTTTGATGTTTTTTTTTTTTTTTTTTTTTTTTTTTTTTTTTTTTTTTACGTTAAAAAAAATAAGAGTTTTAAAAAAAATAAAACCACCAAATCGTCTCTTGTAGAGACGATTTCAAATTTTTTTTTTAATTTTTAATTTTTAAACGTATATTTAAAAGGCGTTAAAGTAAAACAAAAATATAAAATATTCATGGAAATCGTCTCTACAAGAGACGATTTTCAAAAGTACCCTATCTTTTGATATAACTTTAAAACTACCCTGTTTGGTTATATAAATTAAAAAAAGGCGTTATTGGGCAAGAAAACTCACGCTTGTAACCGTCACACTGTTTATGTTTACCTTTGAAGTAGCATGGGCTCGGGTCACCTTGAACTTAGGTTGGCCCAAGCTTAGCCCATTTTGGAGAAGTAAAAACAATCCGATTATCCAATCCAAAACTTAAGTTTGGTACATGGGCTGCATCAGCCCATTTTGTTCTCCAATAAGAAATTTGTTTTAGATCATGCGTACCAAAAAAAAAAAAAACTTGATTGGTAGCTTGACCTAATGATAAAGAACAATTGTTATTATGGAACAGACACTAAAGATTCAAATGTTATCGTAACTAATAAAAAAATATAAAAAAAGGTATTCAATTATCATCAAGTCAACTCAAGCTTGATTATTTTGAATCTAGAAGTATTGCTACGTGTAATAGATTTGAACCGCCAAAATTGAAAGTTACTTTTTTAACTTTTCATCTTAATCGTCCATATATATATATATATATATATATATTTTTTTTTCTAATATATATATCTATTTGGACAGTCAAGATGAAAAGTTGAAAAAACGGCTTTTAATCTCGACTGTCCTGATCGTTTAAGTATTGCACGCGATTGGATTCGATTGATTATAGCTTGATTTAGGCCATAAAATCTTAGAGAGAAAGTTTAGCTCCAAACCAATTAGGTGGCACCATTATAAATTAAACAAGTGTCTTGGTCATGTTAAGTTTTAAATGATGCCCAATGTGAGACATTTTTTATTCTTAATACACCCTCTCACGTGTGGGGAGACTAGCTAAATACGTGGACTGGTGACGTGGAAAAAATAACATACTCTAATATCATATTAAAGATTGAGCATCCAATCCAAAACCAATTGACAATGAGTGAAACGACTTAGGATTTTACATGTAGAGATATAAGGTTTTAAATAACTAATGTGAGACTTTTTATTCTCAGCACACTCTCTCTCCTCTGTTCTCTCTCTTAAGCTCTTCCCCCTTCTCTCTCTCTAACAGTCCCCCCTCAGCCCAATTATTAAGCCAGTACTTGCTCATCTACATAGCAGCAAGATAACAAAAACAAACAGAAAGCTAATAAAAATTGACTCGAGAGTTGGGACCATAACAGTAATGGCTAACAAGGTGTGTATATATGTTGGCCCTTTGGCCAACCTGATACGTGGTTATTTCTATGTCATATACAGATATACTCATATTATATTAGTAACATGCTTAAATGTCTCTTTTGCCAAAGAAGAAATTAAAGAAAATCCAACAACCATACCCCAATTGACGCTTCAGCAAGTCTTTCACGGCCTCGATTGGTGCCAAGAATTATATTCTTCGACGTATCAACCCAGCAAGCTGGTTGCATGTCCATTATTGAAGAAGAATTTAATTCTTCAATCCTCCATTAATAATCTCTTCAGCAAAATGTTTCATTTAATCATTTTCAATAGATCACAGATTCACAAATATATTCAGGTCTTGCATGTTAAAAAGATAAGATTTTGGACGTAGCTTTACTTCTTGTATCCTGTCCTGTTTGCAGAGAATAAGATGCACATGTCACATTTGCATTTAAGAATTGAGAGGTGCTGCACACCCAACCTGGACCCATTTTAAATTACCCTAATAAATGTGCAACTACCATTGAGGTCCATAGGCTATTTTTGCTATTTAACCTTTTATTATTCGTGTTGATAGTATTAATATTTCCTCTTATCTTTTTTCATTTTCTCTACCATTAAGTAAAGAGAAAGAAAGTCATCCGAAGAGTAATGAGAAATTAATAGGCCACTCGGGATTGAAACCGAAAGTAATTGAGCAAAATCCTCGGTGGTGATAATATTAATGTATTGATATTAATTGTTGAGAATAAATTTAATAAGGACTCGGTGTAAAAGTAGAGTTTTACACCCTCCAATAGGATCATGCCACCTCATACTTTTGCAAAAAAAAGTTTAGTGCCTGCCACACACAATCCCATCCCTTAATACACTGTTACCTAAACAAAAATCAGATACGGCTTTTACAAATAGACGCCGCCATCCAAGAAGCAGTCGGAAACACAATCCAGCGATGAACCGTCAGACGACGTTGTCGGAGTTTGAAAAAGCTACCGGAGTCGCCGTGAGTCTGGAAAATCCTTTGCAATAAATTAACATCCAACAAATCTCACAAATCGCACGTTTCCTCTTTCAAATCCCACATCCCCACTCGCTAACTAACAATCCAGATCTAGTCTTCCACCCCGCAAACTTGCTAGATCTTTAACAAACCCCTTCCCACATTCCTCTTATAATCTCATTCATTACATAAACTATAAAGCCCCCTCTCCCTTCGCATCTGAGCTCCTCATTTGTTTTTTTATTTTTTTTTTTTGTGTTATTATTATTTATTAATTTCTGTTAAGTTTTTTTTGGTTGATCTCTTTGTGTGAAAAATGTCTACAGAGAAAGAGAGACACAGGTTTTCCTGACTCACAGCGGCTCCATTAGCTTCTTCGCTCAACTGTGTTTTTGACGTTTCTTGGACAGCGACGTCTATCTGTGAAAGCGTTTCTGATTTTTTTTTTTAGGTAACAGTGTTTTAAAGGGTGAGATTGTGTGTGGTAGTTACTAAACTCTTTTTTGCAAAAGTCTAAGGTGGCATGATTCTATTGGAAGGTGTAAAACTCTACTTTTACACAAGATCCTTATTGAATTTATTCTCTTAATTGTTGTGTTAGTGAATTTCAAAACCAGCCTAATATCATACAAACGACAATGGATTTTGTTAATCAGTACCTTTAGGACAATGGTTAAAGAGTATTAAATGATTACACTTTACGAGAAATAACGAACTTTTAATATTAAAATAATAAATAGAAAGACTAAAATACCCTTAAAAGTTATTTTTGTATTATTTTAATATTAAAATTTTACTACTTATAGTGGAAGCATTAAATGCTTTCTTAACCATTACCCTAAGGACACTCGTTAACAAGACCCAACGATAATAGCTCTCCTCACTGTTTAAGAACAAATGAACAAATTTTTTCCGACAATACCGAAGAACTGTCACCCCCACCACAAACATAGAGCAATACATATCTTTAAAAAAAGACTATCCCAAGTCACGGGCAGCTACCATATGTTAACCTACCCAAAAACGAATTTTGAGAAATGGAGGATACAACAACTTTAGTAACATAATGTATTTCATCATTTTTATTCTAAAATCATTTATATGAATTATTGTGATTGATGTATAATAAAAATAATATCAATAATAAACCCAAGTAAAGGTGATGTTACTTTAATCACTACAAAGTTCAGATTTCAACATGTCAATACTTATAAAATTTGTTATGTTTATAATATTACTCGCGGAGGATATTGTCATTGTTGAGAGCTCGGATTCTCCCCCAGGCCCCATCCTAGCTGGAAAAGATTCACCTAATGCCCTGGACTTAGAATTTTGAGCAATGATTCACCTATTGATTTTCATATATGCATAATGCATGGTCAATATATTCCCAATAATAATTTCCCTTTTCCTATAGACGTAGACGTAGCATGTGGATATGCCTTGCACCAACCAATTTTAGCATTCAGTTGGGAGTTAGAAAATAGAAAGTACACATCATATATAGTCCCCGTCAGCAATTAATAATTGACCACACATACTACCACCTAAATCTAAATGCAATTAATAATTGCCTTTTAAAGAAAAGAAGAAAAAAAATGCAATTAATAATTGTAGTTCAACTTGGAAAAGATTGCTAACCGTTTTGACTTTAAAATTTGGAGCTTGAAAGTTAGTACAACTAGAGCCTTATATATTTTGTATAGCACCCCGCTTTTGTTTTTCAGAAACACTACTTATAATGCATGCACGTGCATTCAATTGAAACCACTTTTTTGGTTTTGGTTTCGTTTTCTGAAATCTTTATAGCTGGGTACCTTCAGTCCTTCACTTGAAGCCAAATTCTGTTGAAGATAGTACAAATGGAAGACCATATTTTGAATTTAGTTGTGCTTGGAGTCATTTCATGGTCAACAACTTTTGTGTTGGCAAGGAAGATTTTCCCTAAGCGCTCATTTGAATTTTGCAACCGAATTGTTTCCATGATTCATGCAACTTTAGCTGTAATATTAGCCTCTCTCTCTGTTCAAGATTGGAGGTGCCCAGTTTGTCCCTTGGCTTCAAAATCTTCCACAAAGCAGGTATATTTAACAAGTTAATATAGTTATTTTAGTCTTCCAATTTTATGGGGTTGTTTTCTTTGAAATCTCTTTGACTTGTTCACTGTAGTGACTCTCTTTTTCAACAAATTCTACAGAGGGAATTCTATTGTGTTAAATTTAGCTAGTGATTATTATGATTTATTAACTCTCATTTTGATGGTGGGAACTTGAACGCTAAGCAGATGGAAACTCTAGCAATGACCCTTTCTTATATGATCTATGATCTGGTATGTTGCCTCTTTGACAAGCGTGTCAAACTGGACAATGCGATCCACCATCTAGTCAGCATCGTTGGAATTGGAGCAGGCCTGGCATATAAGAAGGTATAAATCATTACATTTTGGTTATCTTGGGCTCATAATAATGTCATCATACATACGCATAGGAATCTCTTAATGGTAATCCCAAGATATACTGGCTAGAGATTTCAAACCCAAAACCTCATAAATCTCATGAGACCTTAAAAACTAATCAAATTGACGCAATTAATAGTTAAGGGGCAAAATTGAACTTTACCCTATTGTTGGAGGACAAAATTCGTAGTTTAAAATACTTGGGAAACTATAAAACTCCTTCGATGCAAGGACCCAAAGTCCTGAAATTGGATTCGCAATTGGAAATTGCAAACTCAAAATCAGATTTTTGTTTCTTAATCTTTAAATTCCCCAATATAGGTATGTGGTGTACTCTTCCCTAAATTTCGATTTAATTAATGTTAATTTCTAAGAAAGACAATAGCTTTTTCATTTCTACCAATTCAATGCAAAACTTTTCTTGGGCTTTTACATACTTTACTAAGTATGTCACACCATTCTTTCTTTGTAGTGCGGATCAGAGATGGTTGCTGCATTATGGATAACCGAAATCTCTAGTCCTTTCCTCCACACGAGGGAGCTTCTTAAAGAGTTTGGTTATAAAGACACCGACCTTAATTTGGCTGCCGATGTGAGTTCAAAATTCTTGGAAGCACTCACAACTTCCCTATAGTTTCTTATTCTAACATAATAATGCAAGACTCTTATATCTGTTGAGTATTGAGTGATGTTAGGGATAATGCAAGACTCATTAATTACGAAAAAAAAAAGAAAGATATTTATTTATTATATTATAAAAGTAATACTAATCACATTTATTTTCAGTTTATAAACATTTTGTAATAAAATTGATATTTTTTTTTCTTTGATAATTAGATAGTTGGGGAGAATGAGGATTTGAACTTGGTTCTTTTATAAAAATATCCGACAATACCAATTAAGCTGCAAGGCTCTTTGATAGTAAAATTCATACCAAATCTAACATTCTTCATAACTAAATGCAATCCCTCTATTGTCTAAACAAAAAAAATCCCTCTAAATCCAATAATCAAATGCTGCCAAACATCAACTTTTGAAAGGAGTATATAAATCATGGTCATTGCTAAAGTACGGTTGTTTGCACAGATTCTGTTTGCAGTGACATTTACATTCGCTAGGATGGGCGGTGGGCCTTATCTCGCTTACGTGACTTTGGCTGCTAGCAATCCATTTGTCATAAAGGTATGCTACTATGCTCTACATAGCGGAGAATCTATTAACTTGTTTGGTTGTAACTTCCTCTAATTAATGTGTGTTCTCTGCGTTGCTTAGGTAATGGCATTGGGCTTGCAGCTGGTCAGCGCCTTCTGGTTCTACAAAATCGCGGCGATGGTGAAATACAAATTGACAAAGAGGACTGTACCTAAAAATGTAGCCTAAAACCTGTGTGAACCCCAAAATTGAATTGGATAGCAGAATATTGTGATCCACAGCCAACTTGCACAAATCATTAATGAAAATTTACACCATTTTCGCGTCAATTGTTATTTTTGTCCTTAAGTTTATTTTTTGTCAATTTCATCCTTAAAATTCACATTTGTTGTCAATATGACTTTCTATTTATTGTTGTTAAAAGATTCCCGTTAACCACCACTATAATAACGTAGTTTTGTTTTTGTTTTCCCTCAAATTTGAATACAAAAAAATGCAACTTTTTTTTTTTTTGGGTTAGAGCAAGAGATTTTTTTACAACTTCGGACTTTAATTTGGTGTTTTTATGCGGTTGTTTTAGCGGAAGCAGACCGTTTCAATGGTGTTGCCTTAAACGTGAGTTGATAGGTTTTCTGAGTAGCATAACTGGCAAATTAAGTGACAATAGAGGTGACATGGTCTAATGGTTTTTACTTTCTTTATGGTGATTGATGATGATGAAAATTAACTAGTAAATTTCTTTTCTTCGTTTTCCTCAATTTTTTCTCTCTTCATTTCAAGCAAATAAGAAAATATGGGTCCAACGCATAGTTGTCAATTTTGTACCGTTCTGGTAGGAATTTCTCATATCGGTATGCAAACAGTAACGAGAAACCCTCCTCATTCCACCTCGATCAAATTTCAATATATTCTGTCGTTTCAACAAATACCAGCCAAAATGCAAACTTATATTCCGTTGTTTCAACAAATACCAGCCAAAATGCAAACTTCAGAATGAATTAATATTGAAATATTCCGCTATAGTAGACAAACCAAAACAAGCACCGAAACAGAAATGACAACCTTGATCTAAAGAGAAAACATCATCCACTCTATTTTCTCCTTTCAGATTTCCTTTCTTCCAAAGGGGAGAAAATAACCATCTTTCTATTTTCTTTTCCCAATTTGACCTCCCTAAAATCACTTGTACGCGGAATGGATTAATATTGAAATATTTGATTCTAGTAGACAAAACAAAACAAAACAAAACAAAACAAGCACCTAAACATAATCGAAACCTTGGTCTAAAGAGAAAACATCACCCACTCTATTTTCTCTTCCCTAAAATCACTTGTACCGAACAGTCATAATGAGTCCACCGTATAAATCATTTGCTTCCACTTTTTCCTTTGATAACCAAGCATAAATTTTCATTCTCTTCCATTCCCTCTTCTTCCCCTCTCCCTGTTCTTTCCTTTCTCTCCTCCAATTTGCCTAACATATAGTATAAAGCATGCAAACCTTTTACATGAACCACCAGCACCACGAATAGCTTTAAAGGTGAGCATCACAATGCCTTTGTATTCTCATGATCCTAGGTTTCTTTAATTACAAAAGTTAAAGTAGACGGTTATAACCAAATTCAGATGCTATCTAATACTCAATGCTTCTACATAATCGAATCTCCACATAACATCCTGAAGTAAAATAAAACCATTATAAATAATCCATTTCACAACACAGTTGTAGCTGATATTCTGCACAACAATTGGTTTGAGATTCAAGTTTGATGATCCCCATGTAGGATTGCATATATATATATATATATATATATATATATATATATATATATAATATATATATATATATTATATATATATATATATGTATAGCAGTAAAAAATAACACTACAATAATTTAAAATTTACAATTCTCGAAAAAGAAACAAAAGAAAAAGTTAAATGTTGTTTTAAAGACTGCTCTCTTTATGCTATTTGAAAAGAAACGTTATTATGCATTCTGAAAAGGGGGGGTTGATTATTATTTTTTGGGGGGGCTTAACCTTAATTGTCCTATACTCTCTCAAGAAAAATTAAAATTTTGGGGGGCTAGCAACGTAGCTCCGCCCTTGGATACGTGGTTATTTCTATGTCATATACAGATATACTCATATTATATTAGTAACATGCTTAAATGTCTCTTTTGCCAAAGAAGAAATTAAAGAAAATCCAACAACCATACCCCAATTGACGCTTCAGCAAGTCTTTCACGGCCTCGTCTATAATGGTGCCAAGTGATGTCGCTCAATAATAAGCAGTACCTTGTAGTACGTGTAAGGGGTTGTCGATCCTCAGGGAGTTTGTGTTTTCAAAAGACAATGTAATTCAATATGCAAAAAGGGTAAAATAGATTTAGTTTGTGGAAATTTTGTAAAGAATATATGTAAAAAGGCACTAGGGTTTTGGGGTGTTTTCTCTATACCAATATGATTCCTTGTAATCCCGATTAAAAACCTTGTTCTAATAACAGTTTACAAGTTGATTATTTTCCTTTTAAAAAGCTCTTGACATGGTTAAACTAATAAAACTCAGGAACACTATATTACCGGAGAAAATAAAGTGGCTAGAGTAATAATTAGAAAGACCTTTCAATTTATATAACACGAAACCTAATTAAAACCATGCAATATTCCCCCTTAATCATAAGAAAAACATGATTGAACTTATAGAAAGTACGGAATAAAACATACATTAATAGGAATCAAATAATTAACAATCAACTGTATTTAACATTAAAAATAGAAGGGACTACAAGTATTCATACCTTTATACAGAAAACATAACCCCTAGCCCTAGCAAGAGGCTTAGCCAATCATGGCTAAGAAAAAAGAAAACTAGAGAAAACAATATCTAGAGAGAAAACTAGAGAGGAAAACTAAAAATAATAATAATGATGCTCCTTGGCGGCTACCCCTCTCCAACTGTTATCCACGCTTCTTTCATTTAGGGCTCCATTGGAAAAATAATCTAGTGTGATGCGGCAGAAAAAGAAAGCATGCAATGCAATCCACGACAAAGAGAAATTCACTTAAGGCTCCAAATGATCCTGTGTAATGCGGATAAGTGTTGAGAATGTGCAATCCATAGCCAAAGAAAGGCTCCTACGTGAATTTCATTAAAACTCCTTTAAGTAATGATCTTGTGTGATGCGAGTACAATGGATAATGTGAGCTTGTGGGCTTTAGTGGCCATGTGGGCCCTTTGGGCTTGTGGGTTTTGTTTTTCTTTTTCTTTTCAAATATTAATTTGCACATCTTTTCTTCTCTTTTGCTCCTTCCAGCTTGTGATATTTAACTCTAATCTGAACTAGTTTGTGCCTACAATCAAACATGGCCCAAATTAACATATAAATTATTAAATTAATACACTTAAATGCATAAATCATGTAATTCAATGAATTGAATAACAAATATCCATTTAAGTGTAATTAGACATGAAATGCAACACAACCCCAATAAAATCTCTTCAAATACATGTAAATAAGTCATATTTCATGACTTATCACCAAGAATTATATTGTGGTAATTTCAGGGCTCTAATAAGTCAAATTTACACTGGCCCCAAGGTCTAGCAATGCACGCTCAATATTGTGGTAATTTCAGGGCTTGTAGGAATGGTGTAGGGAATGGGCATTTCTCAATATCATTGGATCTAGCTATCCCACTTTCATCCTTTTCAGTTGGGGTCTTCTTGGATTTCTCATTAGCTCTAGGAGCATCATTTCCAATTTCCTTACCACTTCTCAAAATGGTAATAGACTTGACTTCCTCAAATTTGTCTATGTTAACAACCTTTGCAGTTTGATTATTGGGATTAGGTTGAGTTTGGGATGAAAGCTTCCCTCTTTCAGTCCTACTCAATGCCTTTGTGAATCTAGCTACTTGGCTTTTGGTCTCTCTCATCTCTTCATCAATTCTTGTAAACATGGTATCAAACCTTTGATTTTGCTCACCTTGTTTCTGTATGAATGTGTAAAGCACATCCTCCAAAGGCAGTCTAGATGATGATGAAGTAGTATGTGAGGTGTCAAAGTTCCTTGGACCAGTGGGATTCAACACATTCTCACTCTTATAACTCAAATATGGATGATTTCTCATATTTGGATTATAATTGTTCGAAAATGAAGAATTATTTGGCCTATACTGATTGAATGCACACACCTGTTCTTCTGGCACATTTAGGAACTGAGATAGAGACTTACAGGCACTTGTGGTATGATCTATCTCTTGGCAAATCCGGCATGCCTCCATAGGATCCTCTCTGTAGACAGCATTTACACCTCTACTTCCCTTCAGCTTGAGTGCCTCTATCTCTTTAGTCAACAAACTGATCTTGGCATTCATGTTGTCCCCTTCCCTTAGTCTGAAAAAACACTACCACCAGATGTGGTAGTACTACTTCTGTTCCGGTCTGTGGAATCTAAGGGACTTGGTCCATTCCATGTGTTGAAATTCTTAGCTATTTCATCCAAGTAGTCCATAGCATCTTCAGACTCCTTCTGTAAGAATCCACCTCCACATGCAACTTGAACAAATTGACGGTCTTTAGGTTGGAGTCCCTCATAGAAGTAACTTACCAACCTCCAAGTGTTATATCCATGTGTTGGGCAGAAGTTGTAGGTATCCTTGAATCTTTCCCATGCCATGAATAGTGTCTCATCGTTTCCTTGGGCGAAATTAGAGATCTTCCTTTTTACTTGTTGGACTTTATTAGGAGGGAAAAATTTCTTGTAGAACTCTTGGGTCATCTCCCCCCAACTTCCTATGGACCTAGGCTTCAGTGTGTACAATCAACCCTTGGCCTTGTCCTTGAGTGAGAATGGAAAGAACCTCAACTTGGCGGTCTCAATCACATTTTGTGCATTGAAGCTACCAATCACTTCTTCAAATGCTCTCACATGCACATAGGGGTTCTCATTCTCCAATCCCCTGAAATCTGGAAGTATGGCCATTAGGCCTTGTTTGATCTCCATATGAGGTGCATTTGGAGGAAACATGATGCATGACGGAATGGAGCTTTGAGTAAGGTGCAGTAGCTGATACATGGTCATCCTAGGTGCCTCAGGTGGAATTACTCTTTCTTCAGCCATGATGGAAGATGTGGGTGAGCTTGTAGGTATATCAAATAGACTTCCAAAAAGTGTCTCAAAAGTCTCCAATCTACCTTTGCTGTTTCTAACCCAAACGCTCATGCACAGTAAAACAAAACAGGTCAAAGCAACAAAATAAACAAATAATAATAAAAAAAATAACTAAAAGAAAAACAAAATGAAAAGAGAATGGAACGAAATTACCAAAAAAAAAAAAAAATTGTCTCTTGAATAAGCCGAAACTCCCCGGCAACGGCGCCAAAAATTGATGTCGCTCAATAATAAGCGGTACCTTGTAGTACGTGTAAGGGGTTGTCGATCCTCAGGGAGTTTGTGTTTTCAAAAGACAATGTAATTCAATATGCAAGAAGGGTAAAATAGATTTGGTTTGTGGAAATTTTGTAAAGAATATATGTAAAAAAGCATTAGGGTTTTGGGGTGTTTTCTCTATACCAGTATGATTCCTTGTAATTCTGGTTAAAAATTTTGTTCTAATAATAGTTTACAAGTTGATTATTTTCCTTTTAAAAAACTCTTGACATGGTTGAACTAATAAAACTCAGGAACACTATATTACCGGAGAAAATAAAGTGGCTAGAGTAATAATTAGAAAGACCTTTCAATTTATATAACACGAAACCTAATTAAAACCATGCAATATTCCCCCTTAATCATAAGAAAAACATGATTGAACTTATAGAAAGTACGGAATAAAACATACATTAATAGGAATCAAATAATTAACAATCAACTGTATTTAACATTAAAAATAGAAGGGACTACAAGTATTCATACCTTTATACAGAAAACATAACCCCTAGCCCTAGCAAGAGGCTTAGCCAATCATGGCTAAGAAAAAAGAAAACTAGAGAAAACAATATCTAGAGAGAAAACTAGAGAGGAAAACTAAAAATAATAATAATGATGCTCCTTGGCGGCTACCCCTCTCCAATTGCTATCCACGCTTCTTTCATTTAGGGCTCTATTGGAAAAATAATCTAGTGTGATGCGGCAGAAAAAGAAAGCATGCAATGCAATCCACGGCAAAGAGAAATTCACTTAAGGCTCCAAATGATCCTGTGTAATGCGGGTAAGTGTTGAGGATGTGCAATCCATAGCCAAAGAAAGGCTCCCACGTGAATTTCATTAAAGCTCCTTTAAGTAGTGATCTTGTGTGATGCGAGTACAATGGATAATGTGAGCTTGTGGGCTTTAGTGGCCATGTGGGCCTTTTGGGCTTGTAGGCTTTATTTTTCTTTTTCTTTTCAAACATTAATTTGCACCTCTTTTCTTCTCTTTTGCTCTTTCCAGCTTGTGATATTTAACTCCAATCTGAACTAGCTTGTGCCTACAATCAAACATGGCCCAAATTAACATATAAAGGATTAAATTAATACACTTAAATGCATAAATCATGTAATTCAATAAATTGAACAACAAACATCCATTTAAGTGTAATTAGACATGAAATGCAACACAACCCCAATAAAATCTCTTCAAAATACATGTAAATAAGTCATATTTCATGACTTATCATCAAGAATTATATTCTTCGACGCTATCAACCCAGCAAGCTGGTTGCATGTCCATTATTGAAGAAGAATTTAATTCTTCAATCCTCCATTAATAATCTCTTCAGCAAAATGTTTCATTTAATCATTTTCAATAGATCACAGATTCACAAATATATTCAGGTCTTGCATGTTAAAAAGATAAGATTTTGGACGTAGCTTACTTCTTGTATCCTGTTCCTGTTTGCAGAGCATTTAAGAATTGAGAGGTGTTGCACATCCAACCCGGACCCATTGTAAATTACCCTAATAAATGTGCAACTACCATTGAGGTCCATAGGCTATTTTTGCTATTCAACCTTTTATTATCCGTGTTGATAGTATTAATATTTCCTCTTATCTTTTTTCATTTTCTCTACCATTAAGTAAAGAGAAACAAAGTCATCCGAAGAGTAATGAGAAATTAATAGGCCACTCGGGATTGAACCCAAATGTACTTGATGTTCATAGATAAGTGTTAACACGTTAAGTGATAAAAAATAAAAACCAATATTTTAGGGATTTTGTTAGTGAAATGATGACGTGGTATAATCTGAACCATTTATTATAAAAAGAAAGTTTAGGATTTAGAGAACTCTATGTGGTAGAATACCCTAAGAACTCTAGAGGATCCTGATCCCAACCAAAGTCTTATATATTTTATAGGATTTTGTTAACCAATGTCTTTAAGATAACTGTTAAGGAACATTAAATGATTACACTTTACGGGAAATAATGAATTTTTAATATTAAAATAATAAATAGAAAGACTAAAATATTCTTAAAAGTTATTTTGTATTATTTTAATATTAAAATTTTACTACTTCCTATAAAGTAAAAGCATTAAACATTTCCTTAATCATTACTCTAAGGACACTCGTTAACAATACCTATTTTGTATAGCACCCGCTTTTGTTTTTCAGAAACACTACTTAATGCATGCACGTGCATTCAATTGAAACCACTTTTTTGGTTTTGGTTTCGTTTTCTGAAATCTTTATAGCTGGGTAGCTTCAGTCCTTCACTCGAAGCCAAATTCTGTTGAAGAAAA